>JAOTOK010033857.1:0-21585 GCA_025770025.1 Virgularia gustaviana
ATGAGCCCATCATCCGCCATCTTGGCTTCACCCAATCATCAGGCAAGGTACTGAAGGTAGCGTTCCAGTCTTATTTGGGTTCACTGGGCCCCACAAGGACAAGTTATTTTCAAAAAGAGCAGAGCACTGGGTTCTAGTTTGGACTGCGGTGAATGTTGGGAATGTTTGGAAGGACTTGCCCAGTCTTTAATGCCCTTCTAAACATTCCCACAATTCTTCGTCTCCCAAACTCAAGCCCAGTGCTTTGCTCTTTTTGATGTTCAGACTGGTTCAGGCTCAAAAATATATATTTTACTCAGACTGGCTAATGCCAGACGATTTTACTCGTTAATATAGAACCTGTGGGCTATAAAGGGTTAAAACCCGAGGTGCAGCCAAGTGTTTTAGAAACAAAACACGGATGACTAGCAAATTTATTGAACGGCTTCAAAAACGTCTCACTTAGATCCCTTGACTGGTGCAAAATTTTGAAAAATAACTTTGTAAGTGCCGAGTCCACTGTCGAGTTATGTGTGCTAGCTTGGCCACGCATGTAGACCAAATTTAACATTTAACATGCAAAGTCTCTAGTGAGAGTGGTATTCATATCAATTCTTCAAAACCACTTGGCTGCGCCTCGAGTTTTAACCTCCCACAGGTTCTACATTAACGAGTAAAATCGTCTGGCGTTAGCCAAAGTAAAATACATAAAGGCCCCGTTTCCATATGGCTAAACCTTATGATATGTCACACTTAAGCCCTGACCGGCATTTAGCCCGGAAAACATGTGCTCAACTTCCGATAATATTGGTTCTTTGAATGCTACTTGAAATATCACGCGAAATCTAAATATTTTTCTACATTCTACATTTACATTTAGCCTACCAGGGCATTACAAATAATTGTGATCTAGTGATCAAGATTTCTAGTTTGGAGATGTCAACTGACGAGGCACCTGAGGAACCTCCCACATATGAAGAAGCCACTGGTAAATGGAATTAATAATTAAAATTTGTTACAATTACATCAACATGCAGAAGCTAATTTTTACTTTAGTATATGTGCTAAACACATGGACAAAGATTGTTGTAGACAGTGGCTGAATGCAGCTGAACCGGAGTAAGACTTAAATATATATATAACGAAGTACTTGTTTACGACACATACTACAGTCTAAATCGTCTTTATAGCAGGACGTTCATCAGCCATATGAACCATTCGTGAACTTAGAGTCTTAATTGACTAACAGATTAGTTTGATATGCAACTGATATGATACTATGATATCACAATACATATTCAGTTTTTTCAATAGTATAGTTCATACAGATACTACTATATATACTACTAGAGTATTCAATCGTGGGTTGAGCGGAACAACAAAATAACGATAATGAAACTGAAAAAGATTTTTTATTTCTATTTTCTTTTTCAGTATATCTTTGCGAACAAGATACGAAATAAACCAACAATACGAAACGCGTATTAGACGTTTCCGGCTTACACAAAATGTCAACTTGTAGCCCGTTTTGACTTAAATATTGACTATTGACATATAAAATGATTTTAAAATCTGACTCGAAATACGTAGGCTAATCAGACACGTTAGTATACCCTGCCGTGTGAGTCATGTTATTCAATCATAAAAGCGAAGAAAAAACGGGAAATAAATAAATAAATAGTATATATTACTGTAATAAGAGAATGTGTTTTAAAAATGATGAAATAATTATCTTCTGGCTATAGTGGCGTTGGCACTCGAAGTTTAAACTCAAAAAAACCCAGCTAAAACCCAGCGTCTATTACTAATTACTTTAGATTAGTTATTTTTTCAATTGTATTTGTTTTTCTATAGGACCCCCTCCATCGTACCAGTCGCTGTTTGGAGAAATTAAAGATGTTCGAAAACAGTCAAATAATGTTTTTGAGTTCTTGATAAAACTCGCGATACTTCTTGGAAGTACAAGTAAGTATAGCTTGTGAGTGGTTGTAAGACGTGGTTGTAACAAGTGGTTGTAATTCTTATCTGCCAGTACGTTGTATGTAACGTCACCCTGCATGAGTGGTTGCTATCATAATGAGACTGGAACAGCAGCGTATCACCCCCTCCCCCCCCAAAAAAACTTTGTCTAGACCTACAGACCCTACTATGAGCAGTGAGCTCGATATATGACTGGAGGGAGAACTTCTGATATCTGCCCGGCTGACCAGTGAAGCCGACGACGTTTTGCTCGCGTGATTTAGTACGTCAATTCGTCATTTTGCTCGTGTCATTTAGTACGTCAGTCCCAGTTTCTTCTCGGCCAAATTTGTTCATTCCTTATCGCGGGCACAGGCTTCACTTGTCAACCCGAAGTTCTCTCTCCAGTTATATATACGATCGAGCTCACTGACTATAAGTTACGCGATCCAACAAGAATATTTTGCTATATTTTAATTGATAACAATGAAATGCTCGTGGCAGATATTATTATCTTGCTATTACAACTTCATTTATATCCGACTATGCAATTATCATGTTCTTACAACTCTTTTATTTCATGTTTTCTAGTTGGAGTTGCGATTATTCTTGGAATTTTGTTAGCAATCCCAATTACTATGATTATCCTGGGTAATGGTCTACATGTTGTAATTTTAGGAATACTGTAGTTGCATATTTTGCCCATTCACATTGAGTTTTCTGGCACGCTTTTGTAGGATACATGCAACACGAGTTAATCCGTGATCATAGTATAAAACGTGAATAGGGGAATCAGAATAAAATTGAAGAGAACTCTAACCTATTTTTATCTTTCAAACATATAATGTTACTTCTTTTTGCCTATATTTAAGGTGCCAAGTACAAAGACGATTGTCCAAGAGAAGATAAAATCCCGATTTATCTTATTGTAATGGGTTGTTTTCTCATTATTCGAAACCTCTCCAACATGTGCTCCAGAGCTTCAAGTAGAAATGATGAAGATGAGAACGATGACAAGAATCCAGCGCAAAAATGTTGTGATTCCCTCATTGATCTTTTCTTGTTCTGTTGGTTTATTGCTGGTAACTACTGGATCTACCACATTTACGAACCATCGTTTGATAAAAGCGATGGAGATATGTACTGCCACAAGACGCTATACTTGTTTTCTTTCTGGATTTTGAATGCCACTTACATTTTGATAGGATTTCTCTGTTGTTGCACGTGTGTTGTCGGAATTTGTGCTGCAGTCGTTACGGTAAACAGTGATGAAGAAAACTAATAGTGGATCATGCATCTTGTATGACCTTCGCTGCGGCTCCAACGCTAATCTGAGAACTTTAAGTAAACTGGGACTAAAACTCTACTTGATCTTAATTTTTAAAACCTGTATGCCCTGAGAAAAATTATGTTGTTATTGCAAGCTAGATTTATAAACAAATAATAAATAATAAGCAAATATATATGAATTTCTCATGACAACATTGTATTACTAGTAGAACCTGCTACAAAGGAACGAAGACCCAAAACTGGATAAACGTATTATTTCAACATATATTCATAGTCCGCGGCTCAGTTCGCATTGTAACCGCCCGCCACAGCGGGGTTGTGTGCGCTTATACGGAGTTCTCGTCCCAGTCTACTCACAGTTCAATGACTGCAACAAGATAGTTAGTAAGTTGCACTTTTCTGATATACACTTTGCATTGAAACTAATTTTCTATAACCACATGCAAATATTTTATCAATGATACTAATCACATTGTTATTTAAAGTCGAAGTTACCACTAAATTTAGCGGTCAAAGTTTGGGAAAATATTTAGCCAGTCAATTAATGATTGTTAAAAGGTAATTATTTCTGTATTGCGGAGAAGAAGAATAAACGTGTGATCTTCCACTATTGGCGTGATGTAACACTAAGTAACTAGTGACAGTGTTGTGTATTGCTTGCTAGAATAGATTTGCCACCGAGAATATATAATAAACTGCAGAATACAGAATACATTGCTTATGCGTTTAATTCTTAATCTTCTCTGTAGTTGGTGACACAAACCGTATTGTTTAACAGGAGTTTATTGATGATTATAAATTCAGTTGGTTTCGTACACTAGGCGACTTGTCGCATGCTATTGTCGTAGCCTTGTTAATAGATATGAACAGTGCTGCTAACAGCTATAAACACGTATGATAAAGTCGTTTTGCCCCGAACAAACATAAAGTTTGCGTTGGGGGCGAAACGACTTTATGTTGGGGCGAAGCGACTTTATGTTGGGGGTAAAACGACCGAGTTGGGGCGAGACGACGTTGTGTTGGGGGCGAAACGACCGCAATTCATTGTAATAATTGCTTACAGTCACGCATAAACACCCCACACAGTGACAGCGAAACACACGATACTACTCTTTTAAGCCCGTGTAAGATTCTTATTAACGTGAACCATTCATCAGAAGCAATTAATGAAAGGCTTACTGGTGAACTAACAAGTGAGGACGGATGTTAAATAGTCAATCATTCAGTTTAAGTAACTAATTAATTAACTAACCAAAATGACAACGTCGACACTACTCTTAAGCCATTCTTATTTAATCATTCATTGAGCAGATGCAATTAGGGTTGGGGGGTCTTTTCTTTAACCATTCAGCATGCGTTGGAATAACAAAAAAAACAATTCCAGGCTATGACTAGTAATTGTTAGATGTTCTTTATTTAACAATTTTGTTTAGAAAATAAGAGTAAACTTTATTGAAATACCCGATGTTTTTACATTAAAAAGATAATTAAAAAATAAGATAATTTTCTATCTTACCTTTTAAATTACAATTTTAATACTATTTATAAAGTTTATCCAGGTATAACCATAAATAATGGAAACTGTATTGGACCATACATTCATATAAAAATACTTGTATAAATATCTATTCTTGTAATATTATTTTGACCAGAAGCGTGTATTTTATCAGAATTTGGTTCGCTTTTAAACTAGGTATAATAAATTTCCACTGTGATTTTATAATAGTTTATGATTAATTTCCATAATCAATTAAGCTCTCAACCATAGAATACCAAAGAACCTAGAGTTTAATTGAATACAGCATGTGACGTCATCACCTTAACTTCGCATGTTATGACTATGAAAATGTTAGGACCAGAAAATAGTTCCTGGGACCGGTTGTACGAAGGCTGAATAGCGCTATCCAACGAATAACAGTCTTTTCAACCTTTGAGAAATTGCTCAAAAAGCAGTGAAATTCACCTCCTGGGCTCCAGGATGTAGAGCAAATTTCAAAATAAATTGTAGTATATATTATCATTTAAGAACATTCCAAAACAGAACAGTGAAGGATATCCAGTTACTACATGATATCAATATTATAAACACATGTAACCGGATTTATTGGTAACAAACAAAAGAGTTGATGTTTGAGGACATATAAGCATGTTTTTATATAATATCTACCTAAGATCGATGATCATAAAATATTATTGTATTCTAAATGGTCCTCGTCCTCTATCAATGTTAATATATTAATTTGTGCACAACATCATCGCAACTTGTGCAGCCAATTCCGATTATTATATATCAAAACATTTATTAAATAATTAAGTCAAACCATGCTTTCCCCTTGACTTGTAAAATAGCTTCTGGGATTAGAAAGTCTAAAATAACGAAAACTATACCATAAATGGTTAAAAGAGATCATTAACCCCCATTAATCCCTTTGCACGAGTATTTCTTGAGTTCGCCTCGTGCAAAGTAAAATCTTATTCCATTAAAGAAAATTCATCTTCACTAGTTTCGCTAACTAGCTAAAATTCAGTGATATTTCCCGCTCAGGAAATGCATAACTAATCAGTCATTGGTAGAATCTCACATCCAACTTGATCCAATCGATTGATATTTTACGAAACAGCATCCTTCGGTAAAGATTTGAATGATCCAAGCTTTGTTAGGGCACGAATAGCGTTACCGGTTTTCTGAAAATAAAAGTGTAATGTAAATTTCAGTTATTTTTCTTTTACATTCGTCGATCTTCCTTTTTGTGACAATAATTGGGAATTTTTTATTAAATCCTTTTAGGGCAAATTTAATTCATGAGTTTAGTTGTAAGCCATTTTAAAAAAACTTTACCTTAAGCCCTTACCTTTAACAACGTTAAACACTAATGATTTCAGGTCAATGATGACGTAGTCTGTGGTGCTAATTTATGTTTTCGAGGAAACCTTAATTTGGAGGGTGGGTTTTTCACCGGGGAGTCAGAAACGAATATGAAGCGGCATGTATACATAATATATTACAGTGGTTTTTACTACACTGTGACCCCCAAAAGACTTTTAATTAATTCTTGTTCATGTTAACTGTTCTCAAATAATACAACTTGTCTTTTTTTACATGTAAGTACAATCCGATTTAATACAAATTTCAATCATAATGATGACATACGTACAGCTGGAAATACAAAAGTAAAGTTAGTTGTATATCACAAAAAATTGATGAGCTCTTGACATTTCGTGGGGTAATTAGCAAATTTTGCATTTAAGTGTCAAAAAATAATATCTTCTAATTCTGGCAGTTAAAAGTTCAACTAACATTGATTGACTTCTACAAGAACGTGAAAACCGTCTGGGATTTTTGAACGCTGCTGTCGCAGTGTAATGCGGAATACGACTGTAATATTGCGCTTAAAAACTTACAAATAATTCTCATGAACTTAATGAATATAATAATCTTCTTCTATAACATCGTTTTTGTATATTTACTTCACACTATCGGTCCGTCACGATGTCACGTTTGCATTATGAAATCATTCCTTAGAATATGCATCCCAAAATTGTATTACGAAAATACCTGCCATCTCCTTCTTGCTATAAACTTCTTCAAGTTGTCAGTCTTTAATTTCTTAGCTTCCAACTTTGGAGCTCTCTGTATAAAAGTGATAACAGCAAGACATTTTATGTAAATAGGTTATAGGCTTCGTAATTATGCATAGATCTTTAATAAATACTTACAGTAGTCCACTCATGGTTCAAACATTGTTCAACAGTGTTTCTTTCCCTGTAAGACAAATTATCGTATATACAATGACACAGTCATTCTAGCGGGTGTACGTTGCTATTTCGTTAGAATTTCAGTGGTTTGTCGCTAAATGCCATGGTTTATTAATTCTGGTCAGCTTTGGGTTTTAAAAACCTACTTATTTTTAGTCGCATAATATAAACACTGTTTACCAGTCTTCTTCCAATTTTCGCTAGACAGTAATAATTATTTAGACATCACTAATTGCTAACTTTTCTTCAGCTTTATTGGTGGATAATTCTTTATATGCCTGTAATTTATCCACACCCTCTTAGGGGTGTGTAGCCACTGCCCTGAGAAGTGAAATCGGGAATCATGAGAGAGGGATGCGGAATCCCAGGAGTGGAATCCGGAATCAAGGGAGTGTAATCCAGCAAGTGCATGAATGGACACCCAGTCTTGGATACTGGCTTCTGAAATATGGGTAGTAGGACCCGGAATCCAGGGAGTACAATCCGGAATCAAAATGCGCATTTACGTACATTTTTTGTGTGTATGATTTACAATATAAAGTCAAGAAGTCTTTGTTTCCGATTTGGTTTGTTGAAGCATAGCTGAAGTTCGCGACCGATTTCTCATGCACAATCTATAATGTACACGCGACTCGAAACAATGCACCACAACATCATCGTCGCTATACGTCACACTTACTTAGGATTCATGACTAATAGTTCCTTTATAAAATTCTTCGCCATGTCGCTGACGTCATCAAAGAAGTCGTCTTCAGTGTCAAAGTCCCATTCTCCTGCGCAAACATTACTCATTGTCTCGGTATCGTTGTCACCCATGAAAGGCGACAGACCACTCAGCCTACAACACATATGAAATTAATTAATCAACACTGTGATTTGTAATTTAAGAATGTGACAGAGTTGCCTGTCAATCTAAATTTATACAACGTTTTTAATAATTTTGCTTTTTTTTTACTTTTTTCAACTTTTTCTAGCTTTGATTTTGCATCATCAGTCGATAGCAAAACAAACTAGAACACTGTAAGATGAATTGAGTTAGTCTATAAATGACATGTCACTTGTTTGAATTTTGTTTGAAGCTCGTGCTAGGAAGCAGAATCACAATCTGATTTCCTATGTTTGGAATGCTCTGGCTTTTCACGCCAAGGGTTGGACGATTGCGAATTTGGCAGAAACCATAGGAAAGATGTTCTTGTGGGCAGATGTTGAAGGAGACGCGTAAACGCGGACTACAATAACGGAAATTGTCATTTGGCCAAACGAAACGTCAATCTGTGGTAAATATTAAAAAATCGCGCCTTAGACAAAAATGGAATTGGTTTCTATACATAAGTGGCAGCTCAGAGGCATCACAAGTTACATCTTGCGCTTACAGAGAGAACAGTTGATCTAAAACAAATCTATATGCACGTATATATTGAAATTTATAGACCGTGGTTCTTCCTGAAAAAACATGGTTATACTTACAGGACATATGTGATTACTCCAATGCTCCTATCAAAATAAAGCAAAACGAAACGTTTATACTTGAATACATGAATAGCAAGGCACCAAAGTTTACGCGGAGTCACTTGAGAGCATACCCCCACCCTTAGTTTTAATCGTTACGTTATTATTAAGTACCAAGCATCCTAAATTAAAATGTATAACCGATAAACAAAGGGTTAGAAATAATAATTTTTAAAAGGTTTCGTTTGAATTTCTTATAGAATACTGATTAAGACAGGGCTAACTCGGGATTTGCAAAAGTAGCTGTCAGCTTCTTTCTCGTCTTTTACTCAACTCAAATCTAATTCGTCAAAGTCATCGAAGGACGTTTATTTAAAACTGCTACAGATCGAAACAACTAAAATAAAACAGACAAGTTCCTGAGACAATTAGGTTGATATAATGTATGTCTATTTACTCACCACATGTCACTTGATAAATAAATAGGTTCATAGCTGATAACCTCAGGAGCTGAAACAGAAAACAATCAAGCTAATAGATGAGCACTTGCCAAGAGTATAATATAGCGTTACATAATATGACAATAGTACCCTTTGTAAAAGTATATTTATTATATAGAAAATTGACGTTTTAAGCTTTATTTATAACATATAAGCGTAATTAATTATATACAATATACGTATTTTCACTAACCAACAAATTCAGGAGTTCCACAAGCTACTTTAAGTTCCTTATCAGGATCCAGGATTCTTGACATTCCGAAATCAATTAATTTAATGTCATCGTCCTGTCCTTCCCGCGGAACACACATTACATTTTCAGGCTTTAAAATAAAAATAAACACTCTATTAAACCAAACAAGTACGACATATTGTTGTACAGTGATGGATCCAGCATGATTTTGTAGGATGGATGCTTCAACCCAGAAATCGCCCGTGACTGAGACTCTGAGTCGGCAACTCGGAAAACACATTTATTATAAATTTGGCACGAATTTGTGAATTTAATGTCACAGTTTAGTGTTTACTGCTGTGAATGCTGTAGGTTATTTTGCTATTTTTTTCTTAGTATAGTTATCAGAAAATTTGAACCCGTCCCAAGCATCCCTGAAAGGCCAAGCTTAGGAGGGGTGGGCACCCCTTGCACCCCCGGTAAATCAATCACTTTTGCTGTTGCATGAGGTCACAAACCCAAGATTACTTAAATCTGACTAATGACAAAACTTTAAACTAATATTTTGACGGTGTATACGAATTGTACAACTTTACTAATAAGTATTATAACACCAACATCGACCTCAAAACTGACATCAACATCAACATCAACATCAACATCAACAAACATGAACACCAACACCAATAAATAACATAAAAACCAACGCAACACCACTGAAACCAACACCAATAAACATGAACACCACTAACACAAGGCCAAACTCAACACGAAAGAAAACCATACTAAAACAAGACCGCTGAACACGAACGACATCATGGCCCTAGATAATTTGCACGTCTAATTACTATGCCTCAGGCGGAAGTTCTGACCTTGAGATCCAAATGGACGATGTTTTTACGATGCATATGACGAACACCTTGCAAAACTTGAATCGTGTATCTGGCGGCGTCTGCTTCGTTCAAATTATCCTCATCAACAATTTTTTGAAACAATTCTCCTCCCGTAACACTGTCAAGGAAATAACAAAATCAGTTTCCAAATGAAGTGAAATTAAATAAAGTAAGTGGTATGTAGAAGTGTTAAAGGATACCAAAAATGTTGCTTTTGAAAACTATCATATATTTTTAGTCTATAAATTATTCTATCCTATGATCATATGGATCTTAGAGTATAAAGCCAGACATATTAGTCCCAAATTAATATCATGTTACAACAAATTTTATTTTTGTCTCAATCGGAAAAACTCTTCAAATCTTATGTAACGCTTGTTATAGCTTCCTTGCATTGGGGCTGTTTTCCACTTCAAACGTATCGTAGCAAAACGCACCGTTTTCCATTGTTTCATAAGCACCAGAGCAAGAGTTGCAAGACTAATGACTTTCACACAAAAGAAATCACTACGGTACGATATGAGACGGCTGAAGTGGAAAACGAGCTTAATGCATTGCTTGGTTTCCAAGTTCTTACTTGAAGATGTCTCAGTATCCCGCCATCTTGGATTATAATTTCAATCTTATTAAGTGACGTCATTGACAGGGCCAAACAAACTAAAAACCCTCATATAGGAACATACATAATTTACTTTGGAAGTGTGTTTACATGTTTGTTCTGTTATGGATGTATTATATGTTCAAGATGGCGATATGTAGTCTTCAAATGAGAATATCTTGAAAAACAAGATACAATAAAGCTATAAAAGTGTTACATAAGGTTGAGGAGTTCTTCCAATTGAAGTAAATTAATAAGTAAAATTTGTTGCTGATTAAATAATATATTTTTTAATTTATTACAATTGCGTAGAATTATTTTAGATACTTACAGCTCCATAACCATGATAAGATCTTTGGGTGTCTCGTATGCGTCATACAGGAATACTAATCTTTTGTGATGAATTTTGTTCATCATATTTATTTCCTCAGTCACTTCCTTTCTGGACGCCGGCGTAATTTTTATATACTTCGCGGCATAAACAATACCAGAACTTTTTTCCTGAACTTTGCACACCGTGCCAAATTTGCCTCTAAAATATCAGAGTATACGTCCATGGTTTACCATCAAAAGCCATTTCATACAAAATAAAGTTTTATTTACAAAAATCGCCACTCAATGGATTCAACCTGCCTTTTCGTTATTTCAGTAATTATATAATAATTATGTGTTACGTATACATACTCTCCTAATTTTTCTTGAACTTCGTAAAACTCTGTTAAAGTTTGGTCTTTTTTGAGGTACACGTCTTCACGACTTGGAAGTTCAAGGTCATCGCCAAAATCTTAGAAAAGATATTATAGAAATTGTGACGTGATCATTAGCTGAATCGGGTTCTCGGAAATGTACCTTTATAATGTACAATACAGAAGTTTATTCATTAGGAGCCCCTATTATAACTGCCCGCGTCCTGAGTAAACTGCCCCGTTTGGCCAATTCTAAGTGCTGTCCCACTGTCAACTGCACCGGTCAATCTGAAAGCAACTACTTAAAGAAGATATTTAAAAATATAGTCATATACTCAAATTCGTGTAAGATCTATAGGATTCTATAACATTAGCAGCGTCACAGAGGAAAAGTAGCGATTTTATATTAACATATATATTTACTATACCTGCGTTATTACATTCACCATTAATTTCTGTCATCTTGAAAATATGCTACCTTAAAACAAAAAGGTCTAATTGTATATTTTTGTATAAACTTGATATATACGAACCAAACACATTTTCCCGGGTTTGTTCCACCAGCCTCGTTTTCATTCTAGATTTGCGGGCTCATTATGCATAGCCCTGGGATAAGGTTAGAGGGTCTGTGTTCCATTATAAACTGCTGTTATCTTTAATAATACTATCATTTCTCCATCACCAAGACCTAGGGATATTAATGACACGGGTAGGTGCTAGACAAAGATCAAGTCCTACGGCTCACATGTAGTCACATTTATACGTATTTCACGGTAACTCACTACAACAAAGCAAATTATATCCGATCACATGCATGAATACGAGTTTTCCGACGAACATATGGGACAAGTGGAATCCCATCTGTGTGATATCCAGAAGTTCTAGACATAGATCTTAATTCAAGAAGCCATCATCACTATTACATATTAACAAGTCACACTTTTTTATCATCAAAGCAGCCTAAATATGGCCAATTCAGGAATCACTAATACCTACACAAAAAAACAAAAGCTTGGTCGGTGCGATTTCAATTTTAAGGTTAAGGTCGTAGAACGGTGCGAAGTTGAATCGCCATCAACAAATTGCAAACTAAAACTAGCACCATGTATATGCGAAACAGTATTCACACGTGTATAAGCACAGCGGCTTACCAACGATTGGTTCATTAAAGTGCACGTACTTAATATCACCAATATTTTTAGTCGTCGGTTTCTCTGGATTTTAAAAAATCCTGCATGTTGGCAATATTTCAGATATACCGTAAAAGCCGTAGGTGAAACAGCAGGAATGTAGGTAGAAGCGTAGTAGCTAGTTATGTATAAAACAGTAGCAAGCAAAGAAACTAGGAAACATTCTTTAGTGTGCCGTTGGATATTCATGCATGTTGTGTCTGAAAACTCCGAAAGCCCGCTTGATCTATACAATATAAGCCTGGCAAATTAAATAATTTCAGTTTATCGCTATAGGGTCATGTCAAAGCAAACTGTTTTAACTGCTGTGGCCTAAACAAAGCCAACAAAGCCACAGAAATGCTAAGTGGTAACGATAAAGCAAAAATGATCATTAATTATTATCTTGTGTAGATTGTATAGTTTATATAGCACAAACATTATGGTTATCACTTACACAATACACAGACTTAATTAACGAGTTCAATCTGATACTTTACTTACTTGACACAATGTTTACTCAATGTCTAACAACAAAGTTTCAGTCGGTTGGGATGTAATCCTCTTTCCAAATGTCCTTCTCTACCTTTTTACTTCGACGCTCATACACGATGAACGTGATATAACATTTAGTGACGTCAGCAACTAGCAACTGTAGAGCCAATAATATTTCAGTATCAGTAAAAAGAATGAATGTACATGGGCATATATAAGCCTAAAACTAAAGCCAGTCCTAAAAAACTAAAATAGAGCATGCAAGGTTTTCTAATTTATTAAAACGCATTCGTACGATACTACATTTTAGGAAATATTGCAGTTACCTTCTGTACAATTAAAATAAATTCTTGGGGTTTAAATTAATAGTACTAGAGTCTTAACAAGGATACATCCATGTGATTGTAATTTGAAATACAGAACACATCAAAGTTCATTATATTGTATACTTACTTGTAAGGCCCTTGGCAATTGTTAGACGAAATCTAGTCAGAGCTGCGATAGTATATCGTTCTCAACGATTTACCTTGACAGTCTCTATAACAGTGTCAATAACAATTAAAACAAAAGATGGCCACAGAGAATATGTCGACCTGTCATGTTTTCTCAGTCAAATTAACTACACAAAATAGCTGGATTTCATTCACATCAAGTTTCTTAAGAAGCTTTGCAAAAGCGTTTATTAAAACAGTCGTTTGGACTTTTTTCGTTTATCATCTAAAACGAAGAACATACGAAAGGAAAATTTCACATTACGTCACTAGAGATAATTAGAACTCTTTATCACAACATGGTAGAAATTTAGGAATATCTGGTCCTCACCTTCAGTACTTACAGCAATATATTGTAATATTTCTTGTACAAAAGTAACTTATCGCAAGGATATTTTATACGTTTTATAAAGGTATCTTTCGTTTTGTATTTTTACGAAAAGAAAGTTGGCTAGGTAGCTTGTTAAAACGGACTGAGTGTATTAAATTTCCAATTTTTGTCTGTCACAGCATGAGGTGAAAATACTTGTTGGTCGACTACTTGTGCGACATGCTGCATGCACAGTGGAGGCATACATAGAAATAATAATAATAATAATCTTACCATTCAAGTATAACAATTAGCGACAGGCAGCAACCTGAGAAGTTAATCAGTTACATGTGCCGCAAACCACTTACTATGAAACATAACTTTGTCAGATTCACGAAATAGCTTTAATCCTAACTTTATCATGGTGTTTCTCGAATAATTATTGAAAACAAAAGAACGGTTATCAACGATAATCAAAAGCAGTTACACTCCATGAAAACCACTTACACTACAGCTCAATATTTCAAATCCATATAAGAATGCATAACGGGAGGTGAACACGCCCTTCAAACCTCCTAATAAACGCTATCACGTCGGCCAATTTTCTCTACAATGGTTAATTTAAGGTTTGAAGACTACACTATAAAGATTATTTATGGAAACAAAAGATATAAGTGTCCTTTATTTAAAACAAAACGAAATGTTATAAGAATAAGATCACATCTATCTGTTTTATCGTTTGAGCCAAAGACTGTTTAGTAATACGTATTTTCTATGGAGATTTTATCACAGACACCAATAAGTATTGAAAATGGCAAAAAAATCGGCCAAGGAAACTCGAATGACCAACAATGTTACACTTTGATGTTCTTTGATACACGTACTGACATAAAAAATCGTTGAATTATATATACCAATTATCTATGAGATAAACCATGTCGCGACGAGAATAACAAGATGAAAACGTTTTCCCAGAAGTTGGTTCATGTTTTATGGTTCGAAATGAAATAAAAGTCTTCACTTGCCGCATATTTTCACCATATAAGTACATATCACTGTGTTAGCAAACTCACCACGAAGTACTGTCGTCAGTGAGTACAATTTCTCATGTACAGGGTATCTCAAAAAAACCGCAACCACTTAAATATCCAAGAATGTTAATATTGTTCTAAAGCGCTATTAATAAGCACCTCTGGGAATTGAAAATGGTTCTAATCGTGTTACGATTAGAAGCATTTTGAATCCCCAGAGGTGTTTATTACTGCGCTTCAGAACAATATTAAAATTCTTGCATATTTAAGTGTTTTGTTTTTTTTGAGACAGTTTGGATGTTTATCGCAGGAAAAATACACGTTTACCCCATAATTAGGAGTCAGACAACACTTATCTCATTTACAAGTTCTTTAAATATTTTTTGCATTTTTTTTCTGCTTGTATAGTTAATTTGTCATACACAATTGTCATCTTAATGCTTGGAATCGCAGATGCTTCGATTAGGTTACAAAGCCAATCATAATTTCGTGATTATTACATTGTAAAGTACAAGTCGACTTACAAGGAAGTCTAGAAACGTCATAATAATTAAACGAAACTCATTATCAATGGGGATTCATTGAGTCCCTTGGTGGTGGTCGAATAATCAAATTCATTAGAATTCTGGACAGATTCTTTTGTATTTTGACCACCATATGCACTCGGCCTTAGCCCACTGAAAACTACCTATTTCGCTTGTGCAATCTTGTGCAACTTCATGATCACAAGAGCCCGCGGTGAGGCCATGACGACTTAGTAAACTTTATCAATATTCTGTCTTACCAGTGAATAACTACCCAAATTGCCAATCATTACTATCGGTTGTTTGTATAAACATGCAACAGACACGTGATCAAAAGCCGCAAAATTCCAGTGAACTCCGTACACAACTGGAATCTTAGTTGATGATTATCTACATGATGACGAATTTAAAATATACTCGAAATATCGTTTATATACAGTACCTGTCTTCTCTTGTCTTTTTCAAATATTGTTTTTTTCTATACTTCATAAAATTATTCGTTGGAAATGGTATTTTGTTAATGTCAATTTCAGCTTTTCTCCAGTTCTCCTTATCAGTGATTAGGTTAGTCTCAAATGAAATGTGATTGATCTGAAAGTAAACCGATTTCCAAAGAAGAAAGCGGACGAAAGGTAAATTATCGTTATGAAGACCTACAGTAATTAGCATCTGTTACAAGTCAGTTTTTTGGTGGCCAACATTCACGTGTTATCGAAAACTAACGAGAGATTTTTATTTGCAGTAGGGTGTTTCCAAATACACTTCACGAACAGAATGTGGCTTATTGCAAAAACTGCGGTTTTAAGGTGGCTTGTTCCAGTTTTGAAAAGTTGTTGAATGCAGGATTAAGCGTTTAATGTTCAACAATGAACAAGAATCCTGTAACTAACAACATTTCCAAAATAATGGGAAGCGATCTTGAGCGCCGTGTTGTTTAAGCGTGGCAAACTTTCCTACAACGAAACAGGAACGAATAAAATTTGAGCACAAATTATCATTAGTATTAAAAAGAGATGTACATATGGCCGCTGTCATTTTAAAATATTTCTGACAATATAGACTGCGATGCTCTCTAAGCACATCTTAGAGATGATACCAGGGTATGGTACATCACCGTTGTTCTTAGCTTCGCCTCGCGATGTGACAATTGCACATTAGCGTTCTTTCAAGTTCACTTTTTCTTTGGTAATGGTTTTCCGTGTGGACTTCGACTTCTACTACGATCTTTCCGTTTAATTTTCTTCATACTTTTTGGTGACCTTGATCTTGATCTTGATCGCCTTTTCTTTGAACTTCTTCTCCGTGGCGAACTTTCTCTTCTTCGTTTGCTCGACTCCGAAGGCGAAAGAGAACGATTTCGAGGAGATGGTGACGATGAAGAGTCGTATCCTTTGAGTGACTGCAAGACAATCGAATGGAAATTGATCATTCATTGTTTTATAAAAACCCTCGAGTCAAGTCTCAAAAGTAGCCGCCCGTTTGCCAGTTTGAAGCAAAAAACCGCCCATTAGGCGTTCTTACGCGGGGCTTAAAAATTTCTTTTGTGTCAAGATGCAAAATAGCCTTAAATGACGTCAGTTTTGGCAACGTTACCAACAAAAAGTTCTCAGTATAAAATATTCTGTATTTCGTTTTAAAATTAATTAAACATCACAAATACACAAAATTTAATTTCGCGGTATAGGCACTTTAATAAGAATGTCGATTTTTAGAATATTCTTTTCGACGCTATTTTGGCAAAAGGAATTGGGACAACCTAGCTAAGTTTGGCTTCTTCAAATAAGATGGCAGCAGAGATTCAGTTGTATATAAAGTTCACCAGTTCGACCACTGTTGAAGCATATTAATAATACGTTCAATGTTTGTCAAGTCAACAATGTTGACATATTTCTGTGCGTGTTAGCTACATATTTACCTGCATGGATTTTGTAAGCGATGAAGGGGAAGGACTTGAGGACGAGGACGAGCGATAACGACGAGGACTACGAGAAGTTGAACGACTCCTTGATTTCCTTCTCTTTGATGTTTCGTTAGATGGAGAGCGGTTTTTCTTCTTTTTCTTTGCTTTTCGAGGTTCGTTCTCCTAGAATGGTAAGAAAACAGTTACGGAAATTCTTCGCTTCTTAAAACTACATTAGTTTAAGGTGCTTCCTTGGGATATTGCAAGAATTCCACACAGCAGGCTCGATGTGCCGAATATTTATAATATTGATTATATTGTTGAACAGGTTGGTACGGCGAAATATCTATGGTTCCGTAGTCATGACAACAATGGTGTAACCATGCTTTTAGTTTTAAATTTATGTTTTAATTTTTTCCATAGATTTCCTTTTCTTAAAAAAATCCTGTCGCTTTGTCACTGCCAAAACATTCAGTGATGATTTCCAGACACTAAAAAGACCGATATCTCGAGAATAAACAACAAAACACGGAAACTTGATATTTAATTTTTGTATTGAACACCCACCTCCAACAGTTGAAGACGATATTGTTCCACTTTCTCTTTGATGGTTTTTGGATTTTCTTTTCCTGCCGATTCCAGTTTATCTGAATATTTAGCAACTTTAATTTCAACTTCACGAAGTCTTCTCCTTTTCTCCTCATCCATGTCTTTAAGACTCTTAGTTGTAGTAACTTCTTGAGTCGTCTCTTTTGTACCACTGCAACAAAGCATTATCTGTGTTACACCATGACTAATTAATGTGGTCAAGAAGTAATTAATTTCTGCTATCTGTCGCCATCTTGGATAATCTAACCCATTGTACGACGTCACAATTTGGATTAAAGTTGTTGGTGTAGGTTTTCCAGAATTTTGACCATTGGAATTGAAAACGGTTAAGCAAAATATCCGAATTCCCATTCCTATATTTTATGTTTATACCCTATAGTTACTCTGTACGTACTTGTTATAATATACTTGCTTTTATCGTTATTTTTTCACGCTGATGATGTTCGAGTACTTAACAATTGCATTGCAACAAAGATTTTTGTATTGAAATCAGATGGGAAAATGCATTTCTTCTTAGAAAAACGATGATTTTAAGACAGAAACAAGTTCGAAATTAGGACATATACTTATTATAGTTGCGTATAATTATTGCATTCCAAGATGGTTGATACTGTTGATATTCCAAATATCTTTTTCCCCATACAATACTGTATGTCACATAATAATTTAAGTTACGAGGAAGCTTACCTGGCTTCAGGAGCTTCTTTAACCTTTTCCCATTTGGATTCTGTTGATTCAATAGCTTCCTCATGTTCCCAGTTCGCTTCCGGATGATCCCACTTCGATGGAATATGTGTAGGTGAATCTATAATAAATGATGAATCTACTTATTTGATATCTACTACACTTTTGTTATATATAGATGCTGATTTAATATTTCAATTATTTGAAAAACAACTATTGATTTAGCTGTCCGGTTTTTAACCAGGAAAATACAGTATAACGAATAAATTTTCACTTTTTACATTGACCATAGTCAATAGAGTAGATGGTCTGGAAGTTTCACAGCAATTCAATAGAACTCATTATCTGTGTTATTGTTCTGCTTTATACAAGTTTGCACACCTTCGTCATCACGTGACCATTGTATATTTACGCAAGCAACCAATAGGAGTAACCGACCTTGGTCACTCACCAGTAAGATTGAACAATAGCCACGTTCGAGGTCGTTATTGGCTGACCGCGGCTAAATACAATAGACACGTGATGACGAAGGTGCACAGCACTTGCATACACCTAACTCAACATAGATAATGAGTTCTATTGAATTGCTGTGAAGATTCCAGACCCTCTACTCTATTGACTATGCATTGACGAGCAATAATTTCCCATGTTCTATGTTCACTAAATAAATTTACTTTAGATGAGAGTATACAACTATATTGATATTATGCATCATAAGTACGGTGCATTTCAGCAGGTTTCAGGGTACATTACAGCAGCAATAAAATTTCGAGGGTATTGAATATAACTTTCAAGGGGATTAAAGTTATAGCTACGAACTCTGGAAGAACCGTTTTTAACTAGTGCTACAGTATTTCGCGTCTTTTATTTAAAGCATTTTACACAAATGTAGTAATGAAATATGATATAAATAATGAAATATGATATAAATAATGAAAATAATCACCAGGTTTCATTGGTTTTCCGTCAATATCGCTCACTGTATCGAACAAAATAAAAAAAAGCATTAGATATTTTTGCACATTATAGAACAGACAGAGATAACCAACCATCCTCCCTTGCAGGCCGTAAACGTTTGCAGATTGAACGAGAAGAGTACGCCTGATCATTCACACTGTGCACAATATTTTAGTGAATGGCAACACCTGTATACTACATGTAATGTATTTTGCAAGTATACCATGCACGTTTTCAAGAAGGCGACAAATGTAACAAGGAACGAAGAGACAGGATTTTGAAGAGAACAGTTAACAGAACTTTTACAAAAAAATCACCATATGTAAATGTAGATACCTCTAAAGTACCCCCTGATGGTGCTATATGTTTGATACGATATTTTATTTTATACCTGGTCCGTATTCAAGGCGATCCTGCAATCTGATTGGCTACTATACCGGTCCGTATGAGCCCATAGATTTAAGTCAAGGGAGGGGAGGTAAAAAATAAATATATTTTTTGCCGGTTTGTCGGTCCGTATGGAGGGTATATTTGCCTCGGTCTGAAAAGACTTCCCTCGGCCTTCGGCCCCGGGCCGTTTTTGCGACCTCGGCATACAGACCTCCAAACCGTGGAATAACATATATATATATAATACTTTAGAAGAAAGACATACTTGGTACACCATCAAGATCATCAAGGGGAACTCCATCTAAATCCGAGGTATCTTTTCTCAAAGGAAAACCATCAAGATCACCGTCCAAATCATCACTTACATTCCGTGAATCATTTTCAAAGCGCTTTTCACGGTTCTAATTCAAAAATATGACAAATATTATGTTACTTTAGTTCCATGTTTCCACAGAAAACAAACCAAAGTAATCATTTGACGCAAAGATAACTTACGATAAGCTGATCAGCCACGCTTTTCTTAATCTGACCCAAGAAAATATTTTGGAGCTTGATTAAAAAATCTGGAGGATAAATTGCCCAGGACGTCCACGCGGCTAAACATCTCAAAACTTGTTTCTAAAATAAACATATAAATAAATAATAAACATAGACTATGTATATAGGAAATATTCGCATGCACTTTCTATTTTGGACGAAACACTCGTGAAGTTTTATAGCTACGGAGCTGGCAATAAGTCCATACACTACACGTCCCGTAATATCATTCAATAACAATCTTGCTTGTATACACAGTGAATGTATATACTGTACTTCTTATGTTCAATGGAACAAACTCGGAAAAAGGCCTAGGCTCCTAGCTATACAAATATCTAAAGTTTATTTCGATATACATGTACTGAAATTCCGAAATGGGTATTATACATGGGTACTACGCATGCAGCCATGGGTAAAACGGCGTACCTGAAAACCGCAATTTTATTTTTTCCACCAAACACTGCTCATGGAGCTGAGTGCTGTGTGCTGAGTGCTTCCAATGATACTGATACAATGGTTTATACAGAAACCAAATCTGGATCATAACTTTATTGACCCAGATAACTATATTGCTCAACAGTAAAACAAATTCAATCAAATATTACCCTAAATTGTTCGGCTTTCATTCTTGTTTTCACGGCTTGGAATGCGTCATTAAGAGAACTGAAGATTTCAGGAAGTTTTGCCTCAAAGCTGGAAAAAAATGAAAATAATGTTTTGTGGTGAAACTTTTTCCTCAAAAAGCTACAATCCTGTGCAAATGCAACGGTTACGCGCGTGCGAAATTTATCAAGTTGATCCCAATCTACACAACCACACCCCCACCACACCTGGATATATGTGTATCTTGATCATATAATATAATTTTACAATATAAATTAGTATAGGAAACAGTTTACCGTGGTAATATACGTATCAGCAACACACAAAAAGAACATTTCAAATTCCATTTTCCATGCACATATACAACTACTATCTTCTTACCTTTTACGATAAAATGACGCATTACGGACTTTCGCAGTACAGTTATATAGAACATCGGAGACTGCGTACAACCGCGCCACCTTGATAAAATATACACATTGTCATTGGACAACGTACTTATAATTGAATTACTAATTATGATTAAACCATAGGTAGCCCAGACAGACTACCGCCGCTGTACGCTATGAGCGACACGACGACTGAATAATTAGTCTATATAAT
>JAOTOK010033858.1:0-10512 GCA_025770025.1 Virgularia gustaviana
ACTCGGGTGGACATAGGTGGTAAACGCTACACCGAGTGGTGTTCGAACCATACCGGGCAAGCAGAGTAAAACTCTACAAAACTATACAGTACTATAAAACCTGGTTTCCATTAATCATATTTCGCCTTAGAAAATGTGCCAAAACCTGTGAAGATCGTTTCTATTTCGGGGTATTTCAGTTCTGCAACAGTTACTCAATAGTATTATTCTACCAACACAACCCTGGGCAAAAACCCCTCTGAACAAAATGGTGATGCGAGTAAACTCACCGATCATCTATCTTTCTTCAAAAGCTTAAAGCTGACGATGTGGTTGATATTGATCAAAACGCGCTTTTTGGCCTTCCAATATATGCCTCATGCACCATTGTGAATAGGGATTGTATCATGAAAAAAAAGGGATTTTGATCTTATTAAATCACCGTTTCAATGCGGCTTATTTAATGTCCTACATCACAATACAGAACTTAAACCACTAAATGTGTTGTTATTAATATATCCCAGGACATCCCGCTTTCCTACCCGATAATTTCCAGTTTCCAACGCATGGATTTCCAGATTCCAACGCTGGATTTCCGGATTCCGACCCGTGGGTTTCCCTATTCTTAACATTGGATTGGAAGTTTACGTTGAGGAGAGATCGAAACGACGTCGTTATCGTGAAAAAAAACTCAGTGTAGTCCTCCTATACAGTGAGAAGACGACTACATAATGCATTTTTGAAAGTCATGTTGGAATAACTTTTGGGGGTTGATTGTGGTTTATATTGAATAGCAAGAAAACGAGATTAACATCTTTTTTATCATTATACTGGTACTATAGCTTTGTTGTGAAGTCATTTTTGTATAACGATATCGATGTTCTTAATAAAGATTGATTAGCGATCACATGTTTTGACAAGGAGCAAGAACGAAAATCAACATGAAAACCAAGGTTGGTTGTCTGACTAGGGTACTATAAAATTGTTCGATGGCATGGTTGTACGTATACAATGTCTAAATCACATGTTGAACCAGAACACGTTGGTTGTTAGGAGACACTAGTCATGTAGCAGTGTTAAATCATATCCATGCTTATATCTTGCGGACCTTTGACAAATTATATATTTGAGATGTCCAATCTTGTCTAAAGTTCGCAGATTTGGGCGCTAAAATACATCTGAGAAATGTTTGTAAATGTCACGTTGCAGAATAATAGTTTCTTCACAAAATCTCGTACTTTTCCACAGAGAACACGACTTCACTAGAAAATTTAACCGGCATACCATCTTCAACTATATTCACGTCTTTAACCTGAAAACAACAGAATAAAAAGGGTATAAGGATAAAATTCTGATCCTTCAATTTCTGACGATCTTTCAAAGAAAAAAACCCCATTAATTGGACATTTTTCCAACTGTTTGCCATAATATGGCAACTGCATGAACAACAGTGTAACATATTTAACAATACATTTCACAAAACGAGAAGCATCTGAAAATCATGATTTAGTGATGGCAGTCTAGAATTACGATATCGATACAACTCTGTATATGGCTCGCGGCATACACGGCCAAAAACGCAACAGGTTGTTCGTGGTTGTTCAAACCGACGTGAACAATGTTGTGAGCTGCACCCCGTAAACAATATTGTTATCAGGTTGTTGCAATGTTGTTCAACCATAAATATTGTTGCAACTTGTTGACAAGTTGCAACAATACTGATGGTTTAACAACATTGCAACAACCTGATAACAATATTGTTAACGGGGTGCAGCACAACATTGTTCACGCCGGTTTGAACAACCACGAACAACCTGTTGCGTTTTTGGCCGTGTATTACAATTAATCTAGGACTTGATACTTCATATAATATGCAATGAGGATGTCCTTGGCTGAGCTATGGTAGTAGTCTAAACATCGAAGTCGAACACGTGGCTTCTGGGGGCAATAAAACAATGATGGTCCTCAAATTTTGAAAACCTGAAAAATTTTACGCTTCCCGCTACAAGAATATGAGAATCATGCACAGAAACCCATAGGGTTTTACTTTAACCATAATGATAAATACTGTAATTCATTCTTTTTCATTATTACAACACCTACTTGGACATCACAAAATGACTTGGTTGATCCAAACGATACGTTAATGGGGAAGAAATCGTCTGGATGAGCAGATATCGAAAACTCCATAGCACCAGTTTTGTTGGACTCATCTATGACTGGAATTTGCCATTCCAACACGGCGTTTTTGTGGTCGTAATGGTAGTCGCCTTCGATCTCACTTACCACGGGAGCACCGACGCCACGTCTACAACGTTAAATTTATTTCGTTATATTTATTTAACCAACTGTAGTTTAATTTTCTGTGTTTACCACCTTTCACGCACAACAGTCTGCTTTTTGTGCAATATAAAAAGAAGTTACTATACTGTATCTTGCCTATTTAGTGCCTTCAACTGTAGCGGAAACGGGTTCCTTACAGCCAACTATGTGATTTTATCAACTACTTAACTAAGTGCAAATAGGCTGCGGCTTTAGTAAATAGATGATAACATCACACATAGGCTGTATAAAGAAGCCTCGTTACCAAGCATGCACTTCACACCTGATGAAGACATTAGACAGGAGCGTCAAAACGTTGGGTCATGAATAGTGATTTTCTAAATTACATTCAAAAATCCCAAAATCAGATTGTGTTACAACGCCGACTCAATCACCTGATTACCATGGATCTGTTACCATATCACATAAATACGGAAGTTTACTTAGTTTTAAGTGCCGATGTAATACATCATTCTGATCTAAATAGACTTTTCTAAAAAACACGTTATTCCGCAGTTCCTGTGTAGCTACTTGCTTTTTCCCCATGTTCATACAGTCTCGTTTACGAAGTGACAAGGCCTGCAACATTACATTACACGTGCATATATACTTACGGAACAGGAATAGTTATAGTAACATCTTTTAACTCTATCTCTTCCTGTTGTAATTCATATTCAATATTTACATCACATTGTCCGTCATTCTCTGATGGCCAGCAGTTGACTAAAAACATAGGAAAACCGCTTAGTTATGTATATGTGACTGTGAGACTTAGTTATGTGAGAATTACCTATAGGGAACACTACTGGGGCCGGTTGCACGAAGGCTGAATAGCTATCCAACGAATAGCGGTTTTTTCAACCTTTGAGAAAGTGCTCAAAAATCTGTGAAATTCACCGTCTGAACTCCAGAATGTATGGCAAGAACTTTAAACTAGAAATACCAAATCTTAATTTGAGGCAATATTGATAAACAGCCAAATTTACAACCATTGAAAAAATCGCTATTCGGTGGATAGCGCTATTCAGCCTTCGTGCAACCTGCCCCTGTTTTATCAAAAAGGTCCTTATTTTAGAAGACAACATTAAAACAGGTCTGTTAGCACACTATCGCAGAAGCTGCAACGAGGCCAGACACCAAATACATTGTAGTAAAATGTGACCATTTATATGTAATAACTTCCTTTCATTGAAATATTTATAGTGTAACTGAGGCGGTCCAATATGGCTGCTACTGGCTTCAATGTTCACCGGATCTGTCATGTAGATGCGCTATCCAGTCTCCATAATATCATGCAGTGCACTAGCCACGTAAACAAAATCAACTGTTATAAGATGAACTCATCTATCGCCTCGTTGTTCATTCAACATCTTTATACATCTAAAGTACTCAATAAAAGGCTAAAAGGCTTTGTTGTTTTCTAAATATTGTATAACTTTATCTCCTTTATAAAATCTAGTTAAGAAACCTTACTTGTCAACGGCATGAGCGCTTCGTCAGTTGACTTCATGCTCCATCTTAGAACTCCTATGTCTGCATTAAGAGGAAACGCTTTGCCAGATTGTTTAGCTTGTTTAACACAAAGTACAGAACTCTGGTTAAACTTCTTGCTATCAACGTTTGGGTGAGTCTACAAAATTAAAAAAAAAATATGAAAAAACCACTTGCACTTTGCACCGTTACACTTACACATTGAAAACTGCTAGCCTCCTCTACTGTAATTGTCGTTTAAACTTAAAAAGTTGTCTGCGGAGCAGGCTAGAAAACTGTCACACACCCAAGGAATGATGCATGCAGAATATGCAAAGACTGGAGCGGAAGCAACATCTTACACCATAATGGAAATTAGTAGAGCACATTATTCTCTACTAACTTTTAATAATGTTATATGACCATCATCTCATTATTTTCTAGAGAAACAAGTAAATATGTACCTGAAATCGGAATCCCCGGGTATCGTTATTCTCGACAGCTATGGCAATATTTGCATATTCAGCGTCAGATATTCTGAGAAGGATCATGCCTCTGACTTCCATCTCTTGCAGGCCTCCATCTTTGCCAGCTTTCAGGGAAATCTTCTCATCGACCCTGATATGCACCCTATATTATCAAGATGATAACGAAATAATTAATAATGTACGTAAAACTTATATAAAATATATATATGCCAAGCCCTAAAGATATAACTTTCATATCTACCATTTATGGTCAAACTAAGGGATTAAGACTTGGTAGATGTTATGAACGATTTCTCGAGTTCGTTTTCGATTTCTCGAGTTTAATTGCAAAATGCGTGTCCGTTCTGTATCAGTGCACATGTATACCTGTAGATATTCGTGCTTCGCACCCGTTACACTGATACCAAACGGCCACTCAATTTGCAAATACTATTATACAGTATCAACACTTCATTTATGGTTTCAAGTCTCGTTCTATAAATTTCCCTTCTGTTTGGAACTCCTTCAATTTTGGTATCACACTAGCCAGTTTAAATACTTACGCCGATGTTGGTACTGCTGGTTGCGAAGACTTGGTGACAGCTGTCAGTTTCCCACTTGATGTTGTGATATCTACAAAATGATTTATATACAGCTATTATGTTTCCTGCTCATGCATTCACTAACATAACAAATAAAATACACCCTGAAAAGGAACCAAACACCACAAAATAATGGGCCTTATGCGGATTCCCCGCGAGGATATTCTGTTTACCACCAAGCGTCACTTTAGTGTCAAGAGGACACATTTCTAAACGTGGCTTGATGGTCAAGACAATCGCATCAACAATCTTGTACCCAGGGTTTTATGGTCTCCGCTCTCCCTGATTTTCCGCTATCACCCCGACAACAGGGAAACCCACTTATAGCCATTAGAAAGGTTTGTCAACTCATATATATGGAAACCAGGTTCGTATGCGAGCCAGTGAACATCAGGGCAGATTACCCGCAAGAAGAGCTTTTCTATAAGTAGAGGAAGCGGAGATCATAAGAACGAGGTTGAGGGCCTGAATTACCAACGCTAAGAAGGGCTGAGTACTAGTTAGCATGCCTAATACAAAAACCAAGCTACAAGTATTGTCATTTACCTGCGCCTTCGGATCGTAATTTATCAACAAAATGATCTACATCTTTTCCCTTGCTTCCTAGTTTCATGGCTTTGTTACTTCCAGTGGGCCTAAAATGATTTAGCATGAGAAAATACATTTTAATATATGTAGTTATAATTAACAAATATTCTTCCGACTTGATTTAAAGCAGAACGTGTCTACTTCAAGGATAATGCCAGGAATATATAAAAAATGTCTAGTACGGCTTATATCAAGAATGATGTAATGAACTAACAATCACTGTTATTTCCTTGCAAGGAAACATGGTCAAGATGGTTAACGTTACAATATCGTATTATCATCAGGTCGAAATATTGTAAATCAGTAGACGAGGATCATTACAAGTAGGATAAACTGTTAAATATGACAAACCTTATTGGTTTCGAAGGTTTTGGTACAGTGGGTTCTGGTGTAATCTCGACAGTGTGGTTGTAGTCTTGTTTTGTGCTACCACCAAATCCGGACATGGCAGACCGAGGTGCCTTGCCTTTGGCAATTGCCAAACGAGCAGCGGTAAGCTCCTTAGATTTTCTCTTCATCACTTCGTTTGCCTCACGTATTTGTGCCTGGAACGCAGAATGTACAGTCAAGACCGGGCTTTGTCCTCTAACAGTTATGCCATTCGACTGCATACCCATCACGATGTGGGCGCTAAGCTGCGTAACAGAAGTTCTCGCGCTGTTTTAGGCTGTATAAATGGTGGGAGTGCGGCCCTGGGAGCAGGAAAAATAAGGAGAGGGAAGGATAGGGAGGGGGAAGAATAGGGAGAGGGACATATTCTTCCCAGCCCCCAATACTTCACAGATGGGAATGTGCAATTTTTATCCACCGCTCCGTCGACAACTTTAGTGTAAGACAATTGAGCTCAGCTTGTGCAGTAGTTGCATGTATTAAGGTAAGTATTAAGACAGGAAAACGGCACTCGCCAGCCACATAATTTTGATTTGCTTTGATGCTTTCTTTATTTCTACTGTACAACCCGTCGACACCAGCTTAAATTTAGCGTAGGGCCAGTGCTCGGCGTGTGCAGTTGTTGTATTTTAGGTGAGCGTTTCTCTAAAAGTTAAAACCTGACGATTTCACGCCAAATTATTGGCTCATAGATCACAACGATGTGAGCCATGGCTCACAGATCACAACGATCACAGCTGTCAGCGCACATGTTTCTTGCCCGCGCGTAGTGGGTAGCTAACCTAATTAGGGACTCGCGGTTAGCAATTAAGGAGCTCGGCGTCTCCAAAAAATAATGAATGAAAAACGAAGCCGAAAACATGATCTCTTTATTCTACGAATGACGCGACAATTAAAAATTGACTCATTCGCTGAACTGCACGACGTTGCTACTACAGTAGCTATACTGTATTAACTGTTCCTGAATATGATCGAAACTGCAGATCCGTAGTATTACTGGCAAACTTTGCCAAAATACTACAGTACCTTTCGTATAGATTCAAACATCTTTTCTTCCTGACTTTCCATTTCTGTAAATGTGCGTATCTGAGCAAGGTTGACATTCTCCCTATATCCAAGTGCTACAATCTCATCAAATGCAAAAATTAACTGGAAGGATTTGTCAATTACTTCTGACTCTTCCATCACTCGGCAATATTCAGGGACCTACATAGTATCAAACAACAAACAATAAAGCAGCAATACAATACAATACATGGGTCATGAAGTTTACCCATGGACCTTCGCATACATTGTAAATAAGTCACACAGAGTAAATTTTTAGGGCAACTTGTCTCGCAACACTGATCCCTTTGAAGTGTTGTTCAACCGACACAACCCCTCATAGATAATACATGGTGTTGTACATCAGTGATTTTTTTAACTAACTTGCATTGAGGTCAGCATTGCGATACAAGTTGCATGAACAAACTTCACCATGTGACACACCTTTATTCAAAATTGTTAAAACTGGCCAATCATAATCAATATTTCAATGCATGATATATCATGCACAAGTGAATACTGAACTCGTTTGTGTATTCTGAGATTCACGATTTAATATGTATTGCCAGTGGAGAAATGTAAGAGGTTGTACCATTATTTATCCTAATATCAATAATAGTTGTTATCTTTTTTCCCGCACTGCTTACTGTAGTTTCTGAATGTTTGTGCATGTATTTATAATTATATTATTCATATTGGTTGTGTTGACCCAGCAAAGTATTGTGACTTACCACTCTCGAGAAGAGACGTAGTGTTTCTAAATCTTCTAAGATGTTACTTGCTTTTGTTGTGATTAATAACATGTAAAGTGTGTCCAAGGGTTGGTAGACATAGCGAACACTCTCTGTTTCCACAAATGTGTGTTGTTTGCCTGTGTTCATCAACTTTGGAAAAGCACCAAGCAAGCCTTCAATACGTGACCGACTCATTTCAACAAATTGCCTTGAGATTATTGCTGAAACAAACATGATACAAAAAAACTTTGACCATTTCAAGTGTAAAATACATACCAACAACAAAACGTGAGACTGCAGTCCTTTTAACAGTGATATACTATATGGTCATCTTTTTATGGCTATACAGTGTTGTTTCTTCTTGTACAGTATATACATAATGTCTCACTATTTCAATCTGACATTTGATGTTGGAAATGCATTTAATAAAGAAATTCCTTCAGTAGACAGGTTTGTAGGACAATGTTTATTTCAGTGATTTGTGCAGAGACTGGGTGTACTTTAGAAACACAGGGCAAAGCCAGGAAAATATTGTATGGAGAGGAACTTATTCCTTGGACAGTTAAGTTAAGTACCAATTAGTTTTCATAAATATTCCACTAGTCATTAATTCCAGTAATTACATTATAGTACAGTTACAGCCTGGTGAAGTGACAGAGTTATGATTGTGAGACCAATTACAAATGGCCTTATATGTATGTATTTTAGTAAGATGAATGCTAGAAGATTACAGTACTCATCAAGAAAGAAGTGTTGAATGAGATAAAAACTATTGAATGAGATTTTGCATTTCTTAAACATTATTGCAGGCCAACCTGGCCCATAAGATCCTATACACAGACAGAAATTGTCCCTCACACATTATACAGAGTACTTAATAACAGATTGGTTCTACATATGAGAGGAAATTGTCCCTATCCCAATTAGGTCAACATTATTAACACTGGCATGTAACTGTTGTACATATGAAGAGCAGCAGGACCAGTAAGTAACATAGTTTAGGCATAATTTCAGGCTCTTATGGAATAATTTACAGTACAGTACTTTTAGATGCCTATTATTAAAGACAACTTTGCTCCACTGCTTGATTGTTATTGGCTGCAATACTTAAGCCATGACTCATGTGGACATACAAATATGTAAAAACATGAAGGATTTGCCCACCAGACACGCATCAGGCTCGTGGGCAAATTTCATGGCTTTAATGTTGCAAATGGGAGTTTGTATTAAGGTAGCATTTGAGTTCTTATAGAGTTCTAATGGCCTAAGCACAGAAGAACCATAAGGTCAATCATCTCTTTGTAATGATGGATTGTAATCTAACAACGTTTTCTAGGTACCTACCTTTTCCAGCCTTGGTACATATTGCGGCTGCCAGCAAAACCTACATAAAGGTAATATAAAAATTAATGACTATACTGGTTTAAAACTGGTTTCATCAGGTATTATGCAGCCTTAGTAATAATTATAGTAGTTTTGGGTATAACCAATTATTCTATGAGGTTCAGCAGTATACAGCATAATATCCAGAAAGATAAATATTATCTGCCTTGTAACAATTCAATCTGGATACTCTGCAAAAAACTGAAATTAATTAACTGTTTCACTCTTGATTCAATTCTCCATAATTCAAGATGATGCAAATGTTAATCTTGTAAGGCCATGCCAGGCACTTAGTTCATGATTTAGCAAGTGAAATAATCAGGTACATACAAGTAGAAAAAAAAACTGTAAGTGGAAACAGGGTTATGTTATCATTTCAAGTAATTATGAAAGGATCATTCAGACTCGCTGTCTAATCATTCTCTTTATTCTAATATTTTACCCTACTTTAATTAAAAAAACCAGATGATTTTTAGTCACTTAATGAAATTTTAAGGACTATTAAATTCAAAATAATGTACACTATAATCTATTAATATTGTAAAGAAGGCATACATATCTATTGAGATAATTGGCTACTAAAAGTATTGTAAAACTTTATTCCTTAAAAATTATTATTCCTATTTTGAGATTCTAACCAATTCACCTATCAATTTAATTAAACTCAATATTTTTTTGGTGAAGTGAGATTATTTATGGTACAAAATATATTTTACTCATAAGTAATGAACAACCAACAAAACTACCTTCTCATTTGTTAAAACATTTGTGTTCAGTAATTTACCATACAATAAGTTTGATGAAAATTAAAAACACGTTATTTTAGGTTGTACTGGTCATACAATAGAACTAGTTAAATTGATGCGTTCCATTTCATTGATTTGATATGTTATTATGTAGAAACTGAATTACAAAGCAAATGTTGTCTACAGGGTACCCCTCCATATGAAAATGGGTAGCTCATGTACGTTGCATAGAAATTGTAGCGTACGGTCGGGAAAAAATAAAACAATCATTAGCATTGATTGTCGTACAGAACTGCCTGATAGTATAATATATAGTTTTTGCTCGCGGCGGCAGATAGGAAAATGTTGCGAGTTTACCTTTTTATTTTACAATCTATTTTAGCCATAAGAAACATTTGGCAATGTTGTAACTTACCATCTTGTACACTTTCTGTCTACGGTGATATCTAGTTGAACAAATACCGTTCAAAGGTGAACGATCCGCTTACTCCTTGGAACTAAAGAAGACGAACAAGTCAGCCATTTATACAGTATGTCCACGTCTGCATGAAGATCATCGACAATTCGTCCCCATGCCCCTACCACACGGTTAAACTGCCCGCTGTTAGCTGACGTCATAAAATTTTACAAACAAAATTTGGCAATACACCCTTTCGGTAATTACGTCATCACTATCACTGTTTTCAACTTACGACCGCCATAATTGCATGGTAGATATCAAGTCGTGTCTCACAGATTGCTGTCAGAGGAGGGTAACATGCTTTTTCAGCACATGCATTAAAAAGAA
>JAOTOK010033880.1:0-10509 GCA_025770025.1 Virgularia gustaviana
CAGCCACCAGCAATTTTTCTTGGCGATTTTACATTTCAAATATAACGATTTTATAATAACGTACCATTCCTTCTTTCCGACCGACCGACCGAACCCGAACAACCACCCACCGAAAATCGAAATCGTAAGTTAACAACAGAAATCACTGCGATGGTAAACCAGGGCCTTTACCTGGACATCAAGGTTTAAACTGTTCACTTGTTGTTGAAGCCTTATGATGATAGCGTTCTTCTCTTGACACGTTTTCTCCATCCTTTCAGAAACATCCTAAACAAATACAACACAGTTAAGCTGCAGAGCAGTGCGACAAACGCCTACACAGTTATAGATAGAAATCAAAAAGTTGAAAGGGTTGCTGACGTTTCAAGGGAGCAGCTCCTTGCGTGAAAGGCTTTTGTTCGAAATATCAGCAAACCTAAACATCGATATTCATAAACGAAGACGCAAAAGCCTAAAATAAAATTGAAGAACTCGATTTATGCTACCTCCAACACTTTTTCTTTCTCAAGAAGACGATTCGTCATCTGTTCTTCACTTTCCTGGCTTTGTGTGATCATTTGTGAACGTTCTGTCATCATATCCTGGCAAACAAGGCGGGAAAGCAATTAGTAAGTAACTTTACGTATTGCAACACCCAATACTTCATATAATACTATTTTTTCAGTTCTTTTTTTATCTTTGTTATGCATGTACGTCATTTCACCGTACTGACCGATATCACGCGAAAATGTGTTCAGGATAGAAGCATCGATCCTACACTCCCACATCGATGTACTTCCACAGGCCCGCAGAGAGCTCACTTGGGGCCTGGGGCAAAAACGAAAATTGGGGCCCCAGTGATGTCACAAAACCACCCTTTCGTACAAGGACACTACATAATCGGTAATGGTGAGTTAAAACACTGTGGAACTTCGGCCTTTCTGCGAGGCCCCCACTTTCCTTATGTCTGCACACATTTTGGAAAACAATTGGGGGCCCTCAGACGTCCTGGGGCCCGGGGCAAGTTGCCCCCCCCCTCTCGGCGGCACTGGGCCTAAACCATACAATTGTTGTTTCTTAATTACCGCCTACCGAGAGCAGTTTTTCTTTCTCCTTTAATGTCTTGCTCAGTTCATCTACCAATTCATTCGTTTCGTTCTCACTTTCCTGAAATGGCGGCAAAATATTTGTAAAGAGGTCAACACTTGGAGATCAACTCAACTTTCCGGGAGGGCCTCAAAACTAAGGGAGATCTCTGAAGAACGACAGGCAGAACGCTCGAGTTAAAATTTATTTCCAAATACTTTGTCTACGTAGTTAAATACTTGTAGTTCGCATTGGAAAGCAGAGGTTCAGTACCAAATCCATCCAAGACTGAACGGCAGAACGAATGAAGTACATTAATATAACTAGTATATAGTGGTGACGTATAAATTAGGATACCAATTTTTCAGTACCAAATCCATCCAAGACTGAACGGCAGAACAGAATGCAGTACATTAATATAACTAGTATATAGTGGTGACGTATAAATTAGGATACGAAGCATAATGCATCTTAAATTTGGTGTATCTAAACGAACATTAGCTGCAGACAAACTGAAAACTGTCTCACGTACTTTTGCGCTTTATTATATAGTTTAATAATAAGTGGTCGACTTTTGGAAATTGTACAGTAAAGCCAACCAACTGACCTCTTTTGAGGCATTTCGTTGCATGAGAGTCTTCAAATTCTAAATAAGAAATAACAAAATGATTATAGAAGAAGTTGAATTTTTGAATTTTGAAAAATATAACATATTATGGCTACCTATTGAAGTACTTCACGATATTTGAACAGGGGCATGACCTACCTCAATCTGCTGGTCTCTGTTGGCCAAATTTCGCTTGAGTTTTTCAATAAGTCCTTCGCTTTCACCACTTCTTTTTAGAGCAAGTTTGTTCGCTTGCTGTAAAGAAAAAGATGAAATTACGTAAAAAGAAGAAATATTGTACACTCACAACAAGTTATAATGAAATATTTACAAAGTGATGTAGGAGCAAGTCTGGGGAATAAAAGCGAGAATGAACTAACCTCAAACTCATATTGTTTGGTTCGTAGGTTGGCTCTGAGGTCGTTAATCAAAATGTCTTTTTCACCGATGGTTGATTGAAGATTCTGCAATGGAACATATCGACAGTTGTACTGATCCAAAAAAGTTTGGATAGCGCGCTAATAGAACAATTCAGCTTTCGAATACAACCACCCCCCCCTGGTGAAGATAACGAAGGATGAATCTACATTTAGGTCTAAAGAAACGCGACGTTTGAAGAATGGTAATTGGATTTTTACTATTATAAATATAAACCCTATTATAAATATAAAACCTATTATAAATATAAACGTTACATTGAGTGCATCTTCATGTTGAAGAACAGTGGCATTGATGTTTTCAATAAGTCTATCGCGCTCTCTTAATCCTTTTCTTAACTCTTGTAATTGCCCCTCTTTTTCACGAAGACTTTGAAATTTGTCCTCAATGTTCGCCTGGAAATGAAATGTTGAACGAAAATGACTATCGCCATGCCTGTTAGAACACAGCAAGGAGGAAAATGACTTCATATAAAGATCCTATACCATACTTCAACAAAGTTGTACTGCTGCAAGAGAATCAACTGCCAAAACTAGGAAAAATAGCTGACGTTTTGAGCGAAACCCTTTATAAAAAGTCTTTAGCTCGAGATGTCCGCTATTTTTTTACACTTTTAGCAGTTCACTTTCTTGCTTTTGTCCTAGATACCTCAACGGCTTCATCTCGCTCTTTCAATCGATCTCTCAATTTCTGAATGAGTTCTTCTTTGCTATCAGTAATTCCCTATCATGAAAAAAATCGACTGCACTATTGCAACACACCAATTTTCACTTCACCACAAAACAAGCTATAAAAATTCTCTTAAGGTGTCTGCCTAGAGTATAGCGAAAAGATCGATTAACATCGATAGCAGTTTCCATGGTAGCAATGACGTTTCAATATGTTCCAATGGCACCCTTCGGTGAAATTTCTTTATCTTTAACTCAACGTTTTGTCAGCAGGTTAGTAATTAAGTCATTGTTTGGACTAGTTTATGAAAAATTTATAGGTACATTTTTTTCATTGCGTTAAACCGTATTTTTTACTCTAATTGTTTTGCATCTATAAATTTTCCTAAACTTGTCCAGACAATTACTACTACCTACTAACAAAATGTTGAGTTAAAAATAAAGAAATTTCACCACAGGGGTTCTCAAAAAATCCCAATTCCATACCAATTGACAGCCATATTAAAATGCCATTGACTAACCATTAGGTCCATTACGAGGTCATTTTAGTAGTTCTATTCTGTGGAAACATACTTTGTAAAGATAATTAATATGAAGTTCCTATACCATTATTAAAGGCACTTACATCAAGAGAACTGCTCAGTGAGATGTGTTGCTGCGTTACTATTAACTCCTGTGATGAAAAATAGTTGAAGCATTTTTATAAGCACATCCATATGACATATAACATCACAAGACCCAACAAAAACGCCTTCCACAGCAACCATACATCATCTATCTTATACCTGTATAATGCTTTCCTTGTCATCCAAGGTTTCCGTCACACGACGAATAATCTGATCTTTCACACTAAGTTGATTTTGATGATCAAGGGAAACTTTCTGAAGTTCTTCCTCGTATTTATCACTAGTTTCTCGTAACTGGCTCTTGGTCGCCGCCAGTTGCTCAGTCAGTGTCTGCACGGAATACAAAAATATTGTATATTTAATTCACCAGAAACAACTGATTAAATTGTCATGGTTAAATTTTAGGTTGACTGTGCTTCCTTTTGAGGAGAGATTGGGGTTCTACAAAGGTGGGTGGGTTTGTGCACGAAATATTGGGCACGGGATACTGTGCGCCGGAAATTTGTGCACGAAATAATTTGCACGAAATAATGGGCACGGAATAGTGTGCAGGGGAAACGTGCACTAAATAATTTTCACGAAATAATGGGCACGGAATAGTGTGGACGGAATAATAGACACGGAATTATAGTTACGAAATAATGGCATACTTAGTGCAGTAGCTATGCACTTCTTTAACTAACATCGTTTCTGTTATATTACATAATTGTAGTTCTACCCTCGCATTTTACATCACGGCAAACTGACTTACACAATCTTCACACTAAGGAATCTAACAAACTCCAGCATCATTGTAGTAAGAACAAGCTAGACGCGCACTAGCAAGTCCAACTATTTGTAACAAAAAACGAAATAATTTTCAACAAACCATCAGTTCATCTTCCTTATCCTTGAGTTTTTGCTCCAATTTCGTTTGTGGGCTGGTAGCATCCAGTAATTTCTACAATTGATATTTTACGTTAATAAGGAATAGCTACAAATACTAGATAGGTCGAAAATATCCTAGTTGGCCGCTGTTTAATTTACTGTAGTTGGTGTGATGGTCACACAAGCCTCGCGATCTTAGTTAATATAAGTTTGGTTAAATGTATTTACAAACGACTGAATGTAACGCCGTTATTTCATTAAACATAAACATCGCCATTAACGTCAGCATTCTGATCACATATTCACAGTCCACAGCGGACAATTTTGGTGCTGCTCACTAAACCATAAGGGTGACCCAGGGTGTGACCCTACCACCGCGGGGCGCGGAAAGCCAAGGAAGGTAAGGGATGTTAAAGAAGCTAGATTAAACGGAGAAGGGAACAAAACAAAAACAACACGATTCTGTACCTGTAGTTCAACATCTTTACGTCCAATACTTCGATTTAGATGCTAAGTAAATATAGATAAAAATTAAAAACCTTAAATTAAATTAAATATTAACCACAATCTGAGGAACCTTTAAAAAATTCTTAAATTGGATATAATAATAATAAGTGTCAATTCGGATAGTGTCAGTTTTCGATCAAAACTTCACCTATATATAACGTTAAACGGTTTGACTCTTACGACATTTCAACTTAATAATAAATTCTTGTGAAATTAAACTTGTAATGCGCTAGAAAAACGTTGTTTGTTCACCAAGAACTATAAAGTAGTGATTTGTTAATTATCCCATTATCTTACATCATTTTCCATGTCTCTTTCTTTCAAGTTTCCTTGTAGTTCAGCGATCAAAGCATCTTTAGCTTTTAATGCCTTAGATTTCTCTTCGAATGCCTGAGAAAAGAAAAAAGAAAACAGTAAATAAATATGGCTGATAGTTGCATGAAGATGATAAACTACAAAACAACTGCATATATAAACCTCAACATCTTTCAGACTCGCTTCATCAATGATTTCCTGAGCTTTCTCCAGGTTTTGTTGCAGAACTCGGAATTTCTCTTGAACTTCGTCAAGCTGGGCAAGACAAAAAGGATCATTAATATTAATACACATAGGCTAGCCGTCTCGCGTGTTTTCATTGGTTAATAAATAACTTAGACACAATTCGACACTACTACAAATAACTCAATGTTCGTGTTGTTTAAGGCGGAAAGAGGTACATTTTTAGTACAAGCAAGCTATGGACCCCTGTTTTCTCGACATGCATCCGTCTTTGTTTTTGTACATGAAATCAAGGTAACCGAGCGACTCGCCGACCAACTAAGCCTGGCACAAAACAGACATCTTAAAGTCGAATACACGGTAGTCGAATCGTACAGATTTTATGAACTGAAGTCAAATAATTTGAAATTATTTTAAAATACCTTTTCTAGTTAGCGCATGGACTTGCTAGCACGCCTTATAACTCGATTCCGACCAAGAGCGATATCACGTATCAATAATTTGACCATTTTAATCGGATTAAAAAAAACTGACCACTTAGCGTCTTTTCAGGCAAAAAGCCACTTTACATTGCTTGGATACAAGACGTTAGCGTCGTTGTTAAGTTAACAGCCTGTTGAACCATCATGTCGACGTCAAAATCTCTTGTAAGAATGATTTTATCATATAGCCATGAAGTGATGAAAGAAAAATATAATAAATCAAAGTAGATACTCGAAATCAAATCAGTTGCCAATAAATATTAAAGTGTCGATACAAAAATATACATTTTATTTGCTGTCGTCCGAGGCGCACAATTTATGTTCTATATGCTGTGTTTTGGGCTACACGGTACAGGCAAACAGATTAGTTTTTCAATCTTTTACGAAGAAAATTCACAAAAAAGAGGCTTATTGCCATTTTCTGGCGCAAAAATATGCATAGACAAAGCCAATGTCAAAGGTTCATCGCAAATCATATTGGATGGTGACGACTGCGTCAAGCGAGTGGTGACTTCGTGTAGTCATGCGGTTTGATGATAGCAATTGTTGACTCTGAGGTAGGCCATCTCAACGACAAATATACGTGTTAAGTATAGTATAGTATAGTATTATAACTATCAACTATACAGCAAATAGCAACATTACTAATTGGGAGAGGTAATAGAGCTCGTGTTTCATAGTACCAGTGAAATTATACGGTAGCTATTGCAATGCTGCTGCATCTTTCGATCTATAGATAGATATAGCTCCATGCAGCTGTACATGCAGTTCATATCTGCACAGCACTGCATGATAATGTAAGTAAGGTATGTTTTATACACTAAGTAATACGAGAAGAAATTTTTAATGTCGGAAACATCAGAAAAGGTAGAAAAGATATTTAGTATGGCAGTGGCAAGGAAAGTTCTGGTATTAGGTCGTTGGGGAGTGCTGCAAAAGGTTGATAAGACCAAAAGGTATAGCATATTGTGTAGTACAGTTAACACAATGACAGTAGTGTTCATTTTAATGCAACATGAAAACCAAGGTCAAATAACAAAGATGTACACGTATATACGCCTATTTTGTGCACATGTGGTTTGTGTTGATAAAACTGAGTGTTCTGTACCTTCACCAGGAAGGAACAATAAAGGAACATTTCGAAGTGAAAGTTGTGCGTTTATAGTTGACAAGAAACACCTTGATACGTGCGTTCATCTGATATTCGGATATGAACCGTACTATGTTGCTACTCATATAGCAAAGTTTATAAACGTGACATAAACATAAAGCGGTGTATTGACAATGTTTGTGCATAATTTATCATGTAAACGTATTATGTGCTTATGTTAAAATGACAATAAACAATCCTAACTATATAACTAGGTAACTTGTCGACTAGATGCTACATCTCAGAATGAGGAAGTCGACTCAAGTTTGAGCAAACATTCATATCATACATACCTCCATTGGGTTGGAGTTTTAGCAGTGAAGCGTATATAGCCAGTTGTTAAGAGTGCACACGAATACTTACAACACGTAGCCGTTCTTCGTATCAAGACCGCCAAGCTCAAATGTCTGTCTCGAAGGACGCGCAAACAAACGTAATTTGATAATACGACGCACTATGTCGAACCACTTCAAGCTGTGACGACCTCAAGAGATGTAGGGGAAACCCAAATCATATTATCTCACAGCACGGCACGTGTAAGGAGGTGCGTGGAAATGATCAACTGAAACCACCTTTAAGGTTAGGGTCAGTGTTCAGATTTGGGTTAGAGTCAGGGTTCGAGTTAGACTTAAGCTCACCTATTTGAGGCACAGTTTAAGGGCAGTAGCCTGTCGTAGAGGTAGGTGGTTTTAGTCATGCCAATTAGCTATGGAAAAATTACGGGGTTTTTTTATAATGCGGAAGCGGTCTTAATTCTCTTTAGTCAGTCGTCCTTTTGGTTAATTTTTGAAGCATGCATATAGGTCCCAGTATGGCATCCTTACCCTGGCTGCTCCCCCCCCCTGCTACGTTACTCTGCGATACCTTACATTAGGAATGCTGCAGATGTCCCCTAACCTCGGATCGACTTCTTCAAGTTTTGAAAATCTTACCGCGTGACCTCAACATAAACCCGGAAGCGAAATATGGGGAGGATGTCACTCTAAGAACTGTCAATTCTATTCCAATCGCATATCGTAGTGGACCGTTCATTATCCCATCATACAAAAACCGTTACAGTATGCGATACGGCGACACATAGGGGCGATCTGGTCTGGAGGCTCAGTATTTTACGTGTATTGAAGGTTGAGCCTTTCTTGGCATTCAGACACATTAAATTAACAAATAACAAATAACAAATAGCCCAACGGTCTTTGCGGTTGTCATCGACCTGTACAATTTACATCACTTCATGCAGATAAACCGTTAAAGCTTATCAACAATTCATGAAGATACACTATTTTCCCCCATCGTTGTTGTTTTTACATTTTTTAATGTCATTAGCCACTCACCTCCTCTTGTTTCTGCTGCAACTTTTCGTTATTTTTCTGTAAAGAGAACAATTTGAGATCGTAGATATAGCCTGGTTGTTTTAAAGTGGACAATGTATAGTTAGGTTAAAGCAAGGAAGTGTAGCAGGTGTTTTGCAACATGCAAAACTGTCTCGATGTAACGATGATGCTTGCATGCACCTTTGTGTTCATCATTAATGAATAATCATGTGGACACTGCAGCGTTTTATTACCTGCACAAACGAAGTGTGAGCTTCCATCGTTAACTCAAGTTTCCGATCTTTCTCATGTCCCTCCGAACGTAGATTCTGTGTGTGGAATAAAATATGGAAATAAGACCCGTCCCCCAGTTTTTGTACGTGGGGGGAAATATGTAATCCCCCGCCCGCCGAATTTTAAACCTATTACTGAAATCTTGGTTCATGGCAATCGCTATTATCGTATTTTTCTGATGTATCATCTGGTATCATTCACCCGGAACTGTCTTAAATTGGTTGAAACGTTGACATTTATTTTGAAATAAATGTGTTGAATTTATTGAATGAAGTACAATCCTAATGACAAAGTTTTTTAAAACTATAAAATATTTTATTCTCTGCCTTTTTCTTTAGGAATCAATTAGCCGGATAATCCCAATTGACTCGAAAGGCCGGCCAGTACCCCGAAGGTGCGAGTTTAAATCCAGCTTTTAAAAAGTTGACTTTCTCAGAAAGTTACTTTCTTCTCAGAAAGTTACTTCTCTAAGCATGGTTCTGATATAAAAATGTCGTGTTCACAATAGTCTATCACAACAGACAAAATGTACTACCTTTATCGTCACGTCTGCTTTCTTCATTTTCTCTTTGAATTCCTTAATACGTAAAGAACGTAAATGAACACATTAGACCTCAATATTAAACAAGAATATGGAAGTCATTGATGATAACCACACCAAGTGAATTGTAATTGGCTTTTCATCCTGATTCGTAAGTTCACCAGTAATCTTTCCAACAGTTTTGAAAACGCGAATTTCACGTGAAATGTAGATTTTTGTTGATAAATTAGTACGATTTTACCTTAATTTCATGAACAATAGTTGGTTGCAAAATTTTACAGAACGCTACATCCGCTATTTTCATACAAGATACAATAAGGCCTAGAGCTCATCTCTATCATAGTATTCCCCATATTTAATGCGTTCTTGTTGTCGTTGAAACGCAGTTTTAAGAAAAAAATGACTGCACAGATTTTTACAGGAATATTTTAAGCAGAATTTTGCTTTTGATTCCCCCATAGCATGATGTAAAATTGTACACACACCTGGATCTTGGTGTCACGTTCTTCTATTTTCTGATTCAATCCTTTGATCTAGAAACGTACAGTCAATTATACAAAATGAAGGGTCTCTGATCTCTCCGAGATGTTCCGAGTCTTGCACCGTTTTAGTTTTGCACGCAGGCTAAGCTGAACGATCTGAGTAGCGAGCTGCCTGGCCTTAAGTATCGCCACTTCCCCGGGTGAGGGCGAGGGTGAACATATCAACTAACCCTACACTACCCGTACCCCTTACCTCCTACGGTCCTACCTCTACCCAAACCCCAACCTATCGTTACACACCCTTCGGTAACGATAAGGATAAGGGGTTAGAATTGGGATTAAGGTTAGGGATAGTTGGACTCGTGCTCAACAACCGGTTGCTCTCTGTGCTTGAGATGTGCACTAAACTGATCTTCTGCATGCCAACCTACCAAACTAAGGCTGTCTGGTAGCGGAAGTTATACCTGTTTTTTAAATTCCGTATCATTGGGTTCGTTCAGCTGCTAGATTAATTAAATGGCAAAATTTTGAGTAAAGCGAGAAAATTTTTGCGTGGTTTCACCGTCCAAATTTGACTGACAATTATTATTCAATGGGTAGTTAAATTATGTACTTCATGGTGTTGGTAGTTGTCAAATTAATTGTAGGATAGTTTACATTTTCTTGCGAGAAAAAAAACATCTCAATATTGGAGAAGTGGCGCATCATTTCCCCCAATCCCTTTCGCTCAATTCCAACGCATGACGTTATCACTAATTAGAGCACACGCATTCTCTAATCCATCCACGAACAAAAATTTATAATATCCCAATTCATATTCTAAAAAGCCGACATTACTTTAAAATAATCAAGTCCTAAAAACCGAAAAACTACGTACAAGGAGAGAAAGAACTCAACTTCTCAAACTCATTAATAATTCATGAAGCAAAGACAAAAGAAATACATATTTAATGCAGTATTTAGAAATTTAGTTC
>JAOTOK010033891.1:0-10508 GCA_025770025.1 Virgularia gustaviana
ACAGACAGACAGACAGACAGACTTATGCACGCGTTTCATATTGAATTTTTAACTTTGGAGAAAGCTATGAAATATATAACGGTATGGTTAAAGAAACAGTCAAAGCCTCGGCGATTGATCGCCTGGGCAATAAAGTCGGATACAAGAAACACGGAAGGAACGGTCGCAAACTGCAACAATATATATTTACGGTTAAAGGGCATGTCCAGTCGGTTCTGCGCATGTGCAACTAGGGGTCCCCAGATGTAAACATTTTGACATTATTTTAAACTTGTACATTGAATTTCGACTTTTTGTTCCTTTATCAGCATTATTGCAAACTAAAACAATGTTAAATATTTTGATATTTTGTCGTATTTTGCAAATTTCGCATTTCAAAAAAACCCCGGTTTACCTCCGGGACTGGACATGCCATTAAATTAGCCATCAGGGGCCGGTTGTATAAAACTCATGTTATTTACTACATTTTGCGTAGTGAAATCGTAGTTAACTCAGAAATACATGACTCTGATTGGCCAATTCTGTCACTAACTGTAGTCTAGTTAAGAGTTAGCTACGCTTTTATACAACCGGCCCTGTTTATTTGCTGTTCTGTTTATTGTAGTAACTATACGCTTTAGCCTTTAGGGGTTGATTACATGGTCCAATCCAATTTCAAGGGAGAATGTGTCTTTCTTATTTATTAAGTTATTTTCCTAGCTTACATACATTAACAGGCGGTAAGCCTGGACTGAAATTGCACCATACAATCACTCTTACTAATTTCCTATTTTCACGGTTGCGGGTTGCCGTACGTGTAGCGCACATCCCTCAAAAGGAATGATAATTTGCTATTCAGTATACAGTAACCAAGCGCAACCGGTCAATCCAGTTTAGCGCCACGACTACTTCACGTGAACGGTGCAAGCAATTTAGCGGTGGGAGGGGAGGGTATAAAACGTGGTTTCAAAAACTGGGAATTATATAGTTTTGTGAGCTCGTACTCTTGCGATTTGGAGTCATACATTTTTGTTTATGCAGTGAAAGAACAATTTGCGCAACACTTCCATGCTATTGCTTCTATTTATTGTTTCTTTAACGTTTGGTTAGAACGTTACGCTGTGGTGGGAGAGATCGGCGCATTTGCATTAGCAGAATTTCCGGCCGTGTATATCATGTGTACTTTCCCCGAGATCGCGACCCAGACTGGCAAACCAGTTCAGCTATTTTCGAGATTGGCAAATTGTGTTTTCCAAGTGATGGGATTGTCGTGTGAGGCTGGCCGTTTGTGGTTTCATTAATACATCTGCTGATTACTCTGTCACACTTTGGTCGTAAATAAAGATTGTCAACCTGTTTGTTGTGCTTATTAATACGGAATCTTGAAACGCTTTTATTTATAATATTCAGGAACTGTTCAACAATCGAACTGACAAGCTTTCGCTCGTTGTCATACTCATTGCCATATTGGTGTCAATTACATTCTTCTCTTGAGGAAGTTACAACAACTTGCTTTGCAATAGTTTCTTTCCTTTATTCTGAGGAAAACTTCGAATACAAACTTATCGTTTTGGAAAGCGAAAGCACCGGTCTGGAGCAACACGGAATGGTAGTAAACACGGTGGGACCGTGCAAGAAGAATCTTATAAATACTATGTCTATATATCGCCCTTGTCTACGAGGACTTTCCTGTAGTAAATGCAGCAAACGAAGATCGAAGGAGCCCATGGAGAATACCAAGACTAGCGTGAAGGGTACTTTACTTGATGCTTTTAGGAAAGCAGTGAACGCTTTGGACGAATTGGACCTGGTTCCTCGTACTAAAAAGCCCCGTGGGTGGAAACAGAGGCCAACTGAGCTTACGATATATGTCAGACGACGGACAGAGAAAAGTTATAATGCCATCAGGCTTAATCAAAAAACTGTCGAAGAACTTCAAATGTCTTTGGGCGATAAGTACGGCTTCTCCTCCGGCTCCGTGACCAGTTTTAAATTGTCGACGGAAGGCAGCCATCAGAGACAAAGGTACGGTAAGCCTATAACAGCCCGGTGGTCTGACAACTAGTGTCTGACGAAAACGAGAAATGCCTTTTAATTTATATAACGTCTAGTTCTATTTAATACGTTTGAAAGGGGCTAAGTTGGTGAAAATTATAGGTAAAAATTTGCTTGTCGAACAAAATGTTTTTAATATATTTGCGCAAATACAAATACGGATGTGACTCTGTTCATGCATTCTTTGTTCAAAAGATGACATAATGTTAAAACTCAAACAGGTTTTGTCACTTTTTAAAAGGTGTCATGATTGACACATTGACTGCCTTGCCCATAACCGCTCCTAACATGGCTAAAGCCCGTAAAGGCAGTTAATTTCAACCACCTCATCTTGAATATTTGTCTAAAACAGCACAAACAAAATTTGTTTATACAGTACTGTAGTACTCCCTATTATATTCAATACAGCTGTAGTAGCTGTTGTAGTGTTGTACTTGTTCTTGCTTGTAGATATCTCATGTATACATTGCCGGGTCGAAATACATTCACATTGTTTTTAAATTCTGCTATAATATATGCAACCACCATACATTTAGTCTGTATATAGCTACAGTGTACTCAGTTCATGTTGACATTAATGTTTATGTTATAACATTTCACAGAGGGATACTAATTACACATTTCTTTATGTTATAGCCTGATTCTGTTGTAGGATGCCAATAAATATACCTCAATAGGTGTATAAATTAATATAAAATCTAAACATCCACCATTGTCATAAAAGAAATCTAAAATTTTTTAGTAAGATTGCAATTAAACTAATTCCTGTGTTTTCATTTGGCAAGAAAGATATTCAAAGTCCTCCATAAATTAGTATATGGGTCCCAACAATCCCTCAATGCATTTATGGTGTCAATGACAATTTGAGAGGGTCTAACATCACTTCAAAAAAATAATTTTAATGATAACTGTATTAGATATATATTGTGAATTTGATTTCAGATTATGTTACGGCCTATGAACTTAATTTTCGAGTGCTGTGTGTTAACTATATATCAGGTATATGGGTAAAATGCAGTGAAAAACAGTGAAATGATAGCTATATGTAATACAGATGTTCATCTGCATTTCTGGTATACCCCTGCAGACACTATTAATTTTTGATGAAGTGTGGGTGGTTTTAAAATCATGAATAAATTATTACATGTTTAGGTATTAATTGGAAATTTCCATCAACATTTGTTATTCACATGAGGAAGAGATTCAAGCTGCTTGCAATGAAATTTTAAAATAATGAAATACCTTTACTGTGGGAAAATGTTTTAATTAAACTTTCTCTATGTTTAAAGTGTTGTTATGTCTGGTAGTGGGTTTTACTATCATGATTTCACTGGAGGACTTTATTAAGTGTAGCAGAACATATTTTACAGTAGTTGGGAATTAGCATTGGTCCTTCAGGGATTTATACAGCAAATATTACTTGTATTTGTATGACAAAAATGGCTACTTTTTTGGTTGGTACTGGTACTAGGCAATTCCTGTTTTTCATTTATCCAAAAGGAGAAGTGAAGTACAGTAACCTCCAAACATCATGTTGCTAAAAAATGAAATATAAAATGAAACATACTCCAAACAAAAGATCCATCTTGGAACTCAATAGTTGATGAGGTAAAAGAGAGGAGAGAAATGTGCCATCTGTCTGAATTTGTCTCCTCTTGTTTACGTCAAATATTGAGTTCCAAGATGGATCTTTTATTTGGGGTATGTTTCATTTTATATTTCATGAAATTATTGGCTGGAAATGGATTTTGCTGGAAAATAATGGAGTGATATCTTTACAATATAGTGATAAGTGTAAGATATCCTTCTGTTAATACAGCTATCTTATTTGTTAAGTATATATCACAAACATGAAGTTTGTATGCATTTTGTCTTATCAATTCTTTATGTGTATAATTTAAAAGCTAGAATTGCCTATATTGCCTGTACTGTGTAGGTATAGTACAGAGAATTTTCCAGGGGTATAGACATTCAAGCAAAAATGCGCCTCATGGCATACTGTGTAGGGAATTAGCATTAGTTGGATTTGTTAGATTAAAGCTTAGATTAAAATCCCCCATACATAACTAACATCTTCTAAATTCAATAAAACTTAATTCTGAGCTTTTTCAGTTCTTTATTAAAAATAATTAAGATGATTGATTTGCATGCAGGTAACCATGGTGATTGTGATTTATATATATACATAAGTTCTACCGTCATAATTGTTGTTCACCATCATTGCCTACTATGTATGATTACACCAGGAGATGGAATACACACATAAATAATAAATTATTGTCTCCAAAACATTCCCCACCTCCACCAACCATGAACTAATCATGTTATGACAGTATATTCATCTAAATTAACATTGGTGCTGCCCATAACTTGCCTGTTACAGTAATGTGGAGTTACAACAGCTTTACATTAAACAGATGCTTTATATTTACAATTTTAATTTTTTAAATTCTGGAATGTCATGCTGACTACTGTATGGTATGCCAGAGTATCTACAGTATCACTGCTCTGGTTTGAGATGTGCTCAACTGATAATATATAAAACAGTTCATATTTTAGGAAAAGTTAAAAATATGCAAGATTCATACAATGTTTAGCCTGCAGCATTTATTTTGAGCCGAATCAATATACAGAATCAACTGTAATTCCCCTTAACAGCTTTTATAAAGAAATGTACTTTATTATCGGTTTAATGTTGAAAATGACTAACTGGTTGCTGGGAAGGTAGAGTTGTGGTATGTCACTGTGACGATTGTGGTGGCTATGGTAAAGTAATTATAGTTGGTTACGGCTTATGTATATGTATTTGAGGGGGGTTAAGTCAATCCCAAAGAAGGCAGTGTCTTTTTTCTTGAGCACTGTGAAATTAATTTTGCTATATAACCAATTATCTATATGAAGGCAAAACATATGAACTATACAATGATGAGCCATCAGTCACTCGTTTTTCGCTCATTATGAGCTACTACAGCATTATGCAGTCAGTTTGGGATAGACTGGCACGTGTTCAAACTGGACATGTACCCAACATTTTTCAGCATGCATGATTCAGTTTGAAGTTCGAAATAAATTTTTGTTCGCACAATACAACAATCATGTCAGCCATTACAGCATCATCTAATTTGGGTAGCTACTGGCTGCTGCCTTGTTTCTGTACACTTAACCATTGCAGAAAAGCAAGTGAAGAAGTAATGTGGTAGCTATGATGAATGTTTGTGCAAACAATACATAAAACTATCAAGCATTATATCAAACCCATGCATTTTTGTTACAATATGCAACATTCAGCACGATATAGTCACCAACTCATTTGAAAAAAAAATCGAAGCGATTTCAACAAATTTCGCACCCCCAGGCGTGCCAATGAAAAATCCGGCAACTTATCAATACAAATTCTAGCGTGTCATTTATGCGTACAGGGAATGATAGGGAAGTAAGGTAACCTGCTAACATCATGTTGCCCTATTAACAACGAGGATACTGTATATCTTATTTATGTCTTGTAAATATTCAAATACTTGTTTTTAAGTTTTCAGCAACATGAAATTTGCACGTTACGTTACTTCCGAACATTCCGTGAACGCATAGATAAGAAGCTGGAATTACCTATTTTTCAATGACGTTTCAATTGTCTGTTTGAAAAGTCATAGATTGTATGAATGTGATCAAACACGGAAAACCTTGAGCGACGGTTGAAAACGAATTAATATACGTTTCTCTTTTGAGTGTGACGAAGACCTCACCTTTAAAGTTTCTTCCCTCGTGTTTTGTAATACATCGTTATGCAAAGTACGTCATGCTTGATTATTGCGTCTAAACAGGCAAGAACGTCACACTAAAGCTAAAGAAGAGGCTTTAACTGACGTACTTTGCTGACGAGTGTATTCGTATTAATTACGTATTGACCATATCGTGCTATCTTTAGGCGTGTCTCATGCTTTTGTACTAAAAATCGTGTATTCTGCCTAGAGATTCAAGTGCTTTGCAGGATTTGTAGCACAAGAACATTCCTGTATTTGTACAGTACACCATGACGCAACAACATCTGTGAAGGTTTTCATCAGATTTAACTGCCTATCTTGTAGTTATGCGTACATGTAGTAAAGCTTCCTAAAGTTGTGTTAGCTGAGCCCGCATGTTGTTTGTACTGTCTTACCTCTGTTTATTGCAGTATTCAGCTATTGGGGGTGAATATAGCCGTGTTTTGTTACTTGTGTGTTGCTGTGGATTGTGACTTTGCCCACTTCGTACAATCGAGGCCTGTTTATATCCACCTCGCCTATAACCGAAACGAGACCCCCCGTGATGCATCTACACGCCGACAATCGCACAAGTTGTAACAAGGCCACAACACTCTTGCTACAAGGTTGTTACATCAAGCCCCGACCGCGATGTCTTGCCATGTCTTGTCCCAGACTTGTTGCAGTCGTTGTTATCATGTTGGCAACAAGTTGTTCACTCTACAGACTTGCTACAACCTTGTTCTAACATCTTGATATCCTTCCGCAACCATCAACTTAATAACAACTGGATATCCAACTTGATAAACTAACAGCCTTGATATAACTTGATGATAAGCTTCTTACAAGTTTGTTCCGAACACATCCTGTTGTGGCTTGTGAGATTTTCGCGTGTCTAGGAAGCGCTGGCTAATGTGAGTCCATTTGGTATGAAGCATATTATGAAACATGTAACAGGGCTGAAAAATTTGCTTTTTTGTTTAACGCCCAACAGGAACAAGTAATCATCTAATTCCACAATCTGGTCGGCCGTCGGTGGGTCATTCGGCAATTGTTTCGTTTATTTTAGTTGAGTTATAAACAGGCCTTTATACAGTCATAATGCTGCATGGGTGCGAGCATAGTCAATAGAGTAGATGGTCTGGAAACTTCTTGAAAATTCAATAGAACTCATTATCTACGTTGAGTTAGGTTTATACAAGTTCTGTGCACCTTCGTCATCACGTGTTTATTGTATTGAGCCGTGGTCAGCCAATGACGACCTTGATTGTGGCTATTGTTCAATCTTACTGGTGAGTGACCAAGGTCGGTTACTCCTATTGGTTGTTTGCTTAAATATACAATGGGCACGTGATGACGAAGTTGCACAAAGTTGCATAAAGCTGAACAATAACATAGATAATGAGTCCTATTGAATTGCTGTGAATCTTCCAGACTCTATTGACTATGGTGCGAGAGATCCAAGCATTGTGATGCAGTACCTGATTGAGCGTCACACATGACGTAGGTCAATGGCTCATTTCAATTTATTTATTATTTACAATAGGCCATTGACAAACTGACTTTTGTCACTTGACAACAGACTTGCGAAGTGGGCACTATCACAATACTTGACAGTATTGTACCTCATGTGTAGGAGGTAGTCATGGTGGGATGGGTCTCGAGGGGTTATGCCAAGTGATACAATGCGCTGGTATTACGTAAGACTTTGTCGCACGCAACTGTAAATGGCTTTATGTTTGTTAACGGAGTACAAAAACACTTCGAAAACATGTTGTAAACTCGAGATTTGTTAGAAACAAGACAGGTCGATTCTGGTACAACAAAACTAGCATCAATTTTTGTTCCGTGTAACTGGAATTTTGAGTTTACAAAATGGTTTTCGGAAAGGATTTTTGTTGACGAATATTTGCTCTATTATTAAATATTTCATGTTATATATATTTGGGATGGGTAGTTTAACTTATACAGTACGTATAGAAAGTTTTACTGCAGCCATGGGGGTACAACTTGTACTGGCATGACCCACCCTTTTTTCTGTATAACAGCGCGACGTCAGTTGCCACGTAATCCATCATCACACTGTTGCGCTGTTGTTTAATTTTTTTCGATGTTGGATGATTGAGGGCATCGCAACTAATCTGTGATTATTTTCTAAGGATATATAATGACATCACGGAAGAGATGGTGGAACATCTAGAAGACGAAGATGATTTTCTTCTGGATCTATCGTACGACATTGTAACGGGAAAATGTGAGATAAAGTTGACCAAAGGTCCCGAGGTGCCAGTAACCGTCCCAGAAGCTGAGACGAAAAAGAAGAAACGAACTAGAAGTGTATGAAATATATACATACATTTAACGTGTGTGCGTGTATGCTGTGTGTGTGTGTACTATGCCTATTTGTCATTAATAAACACTATAGTGTCGTAGGGCGAATAGGATTGTTTTTCCTATAATTGTAGGAAAATTGGAGAGTTCTTACGATTTGTGACGATCACGTGATAAAGCACTAAATTTTGCCGTATATACAAAATATTTCACTTTGAAGAAATTAAAATTTACTTTGGTAGTAATTATTCCAGTTTAAGACAGCATAGCAGAAGGGGGATACTACAGCCTTTTCTTTGTATTTTGTTAAAGCATCCCAAAGGTTTTTGCTTAAATGAATTCCAGAATGGATTGTAAAAAAATATGCGATTCATATCGATTTCTGAATGGTGAACCCCCTTAGGTCATGTGGGTGAGTGGAGTTCATCCTTCGTTTTCAGAGCAGTTGTACGTCCTCACGTGGAATAAGGTCACGGCTCATAATTTCCTGTGATCCTTTCTTTTTGATCAATACTCTCAGAAGTAAAAATCACGTTAACAGAGTTCACGTCTTATGAATCTTAAGCACTCTCTAGCAAAAAAATCAACAATCGGGGATTGTTAGGCAATATTCCTGACCATAAACTGATCTGTTGCTCAATTATTGCTCCAATATTAATTACTCTAATATCTGTTGCACTAATATTGACGGTAGCAGGCGTCGGTTTTAGAAGCTAGATAATCTTAATATGTTGTAGTATTTAATCTGCGGGAACGTAACATATTTTTAAGAGATATAATGTCGTATTGTCACATTGCTTCAGCAAGTATTCGCCGTTTTAGTATGCTTGTGTTCATTCAACTGCAGAATGGTCCTATAAATTTACATAGATGACCATTACTCAAACATTTACCGTGAAATGGGAGCCAGCGTTCATTCAGACGATGTATATGGCACACGTTTGTATACAGGCATTTCGAAGCTGTTATATTTTTCGTATGCAATGATATCAGGAATAGCGAATACTTCTTGATCACGGCGTGATTTGTATGTCAATGTAATTTATAGCTGTGTTTTTATAGAAACTTACAGAGCACAAAATATCGTACTGAACTTTTAATTGAGTACACATTTAGACAGTATTTATGTTTCAATGAAAATTTATTGTTCAGAGTAATTTAATATGGAATCTAATGTTTTAGAGTTAAAAAATTATATTTATACTTTGTATTCAGGCAATAGGTTGTTCGTTCTCAGCTTACAATTGAACAGATCATGTCGTTTCACGTTAAACCCTTGTTTTAACTAAATGTTCCTATGTTATGTTTAGGTTCACATAATTTGCTTTCATTTTAAATGTAAAGCACAATAATTGATGGTTGTGTATGAGCGCCTAATGTGGCTAAACCGTTAGACGGTTGTTTTATGTGAAAATTAAAGTTATGGTTTGTGGTGATGATTGTGTTTGTTATTTCATGAAAAATGTTTAACGATTTTGTGGAGAAAATCCGTTCGACATTTTGCCAGAATGAAAAATATAAATTATTGAACTAAAATTAAAACGTCCCCACAAGCGCTCGCTGCTGTGTCGCAATATGGTGGCTTATATGAAGTAGAGCGTTCCCCCGCAAGCGTTCATGGGATGCGTGCACTTCTCAGAGCTCGCGAGTTTCAAGCGGCCACCCACGAACCCTTGCGCGGGGAACGCTCTACTTCATATAAGCCACCATATTGCGATGCAGAGTCCTGGGGACGTTTCACTATTTGTCCGAAACCATTCCCAATTCCGAAATTCATTGGGAGACTGAGGCAAATTCGTCCCGCACTGCATTATGGGGCTGTAATGGGGGACATCTTGCATAAATCCTTTTGAAAATTAACCACTGTACCCCATTTTAGCCCCACAATGGCGTGCGATACGAATTTTCACCAGTCTCCCAATGAATTTCGGAATGGAGAATTGAAGCTAATTCTCCTGTATCCTGGAGCTAACAACGCCCATATATAAGCTACAGGGATACACTTTAAAGGTGCCGTCCTGTCCGTACATAATAGGTTTGTTTTCACTGCAATATTTTAATAGCTAGCTTTGTAAGGAAATTGTTGGCAACTTTTACATAGATGACCATTAAAAATCATTCCCTGCTTGAAAATGAAACCATGTGATAAAAAAATATTTTGTGGCTTTTCAAGAATACAAAAAGTAGAGAAATGTTTTGAATTCTCAGGAAGAGGGCTCCTTCTGCGCACATGCACAGATAGGAGTGTACCGCATCTTTAATGATCAATAAATAAATATTAAAGGCATGTCCAGTCCGGGAGGTAAACAAACGGTTTGTTTATGTTTTGAAATGCGAAATTTGCAGAATACGACAAAATATCAAAATATTTAACATTGTTTTAGTTTGCAATATGCTGATAAA
>JAOTOK010033902.1:0-10506 GCA_025770025.1 Virgularia gustaviana
TATTTCTATACATTTTGGACTGTTTTGTTGTTGATAAAGATGAACAGCTGGAGAATCCTACTCAATGTGAGCACAAGATTTTTCTGCAAACTCGGAAAAAACTACTTCAACGCCCAACGTGGGGCTAGATCCCAGGACCCTGAGATTAAGAGTCTCATGCTCTACCGACTGAGCTGGCCGGGCTGTTGGCACCCGATACAGTCTATCAGATTATAATATAACCTCTGTCGCCACTCGAAGGGTTAACGCGTACGGTAGCTTGGCCGAGTTTCCCCGGAGTCGTGGGTTCGAATCCCACCACTGCCAAACTCATTCATTTTCATGCATCAGCATCAAGTCTTTTTACTAATGCAGTTCAATCTACTGATTATAGTTTTTTCTACAACACTTCGAACATTATTATTTCAAATATTATTATTGTATTCCCCATTTTTAAAGTCATACGCTGTGGGTGAACATGTCACAAAAAAGGTCATAATATTTCATGAACAAGAGACGATATTTTGAGAGCGTCCTGACTGCTTATATTGAAATGATGTTTCACTGTGATGAAAATTAACTGATTTAGATCGAAGTCTTTATCATAACAGTGCCACTTTAAGTAATAAATATAAATTAAATTCTCTCTATTATAAGATGTTTGAAGAAGGTCGCAAATGGTTTTAATTTATACGTTACACTTCCTCAGGGTAACCCTACTCCAGCTTTATGGTGCTTTGCATGGTATTTAGCTATAAATACTTAACACTTGAAATGATTCTCTATAGATACACGACAATAGGTCATATGACGTGGCGGGTTTTCTCCGCGTTGCGTGAAACACAAACAACTTGGCCACCAGCAAGGCAGATAAAATCGAAGTCTCAATTTGAGGGACATAACGAAAGGATTTACTAAACAATCCGTGAACGAAATGGATAATATTCCTTGCCCCGAGTATTTTTACATGTAGCTATATTTTGCAAATCCCTCCTCATCTCCTCTGTACGTCACAATTATTGTGAAAATGTTGAGTTCCTGGGTTGGCCGCGAAACACATCTATGGAAATAACTTAACCGTCCAATCTGAAATCAAAACAAATATAATATAGAATAAACAAGCAATGGACGACCTTGGCACAGAATCCAATGGCTTACTAGGTGACGAAAAACTGAGTAAACCTAGGAAGAAGACGAAGAAACGTGAAGGAAATGGCAACAAGTGTAGCAAAACTGGCGTTGACAGGACATTGCTCATTTACAAGGTTTTTTACTTAGTATTTTTTGCTGGCTTTGGTTCAACTTTCCCATATTTGGCCATATATTTCAAACAGTTAGGACCGAGTGCTACCTATGTTGGCACACTATCTGGTGTACGGCCTCTTATACAGTTCTTTAGTGGACCTCTGTGGGCCTACGTTGGAGATAAGTATCGTAGTCGTAGGTTTGTACTTTCAATGTCTGTGGTAGCATGGCTGGTATTTACACTTGCGCTTGTATTCCCACAACCTACCAAAACTAGATGCGAGAGCCGAAACGTTACAAAGCGTGACTTATCCCATCTTGCTGGCCCCGGGCTTCCGCTTTCTCCCGTGCCTGCCATACCTCGCAAATTTAAGAGCTTCAAGAAATCGACAGTAATTGCCTCAAGTAGGAAATCCAGCATTGATGACGAAAAGTTAAAGACCGAGAAAGTGATTGTACGTGACCAATCAGAGATGCGACAACTTTTTCATATTTTCCTGGTGCTGATTGTGGTTGGAGAATTCTTTGAAGCGCCTTCGTTTATAATGATTGACACAGCTCTGATTCAGCAGCTTCAGAACAAATGTCACGATTACGGCAAAACACGACTGTTTGGCTCGATTGGTTACGGTCTGGCATCGTTTGGCGTCGGAGCTGTACTAGATACGACAATCTACGTTTATTGCGGTCATAACATGACAAATTATATGGTGGTCTTTTATTTTTTTACTTTTTTCATGGTCATCGGGTTAATTTTCGTGCTAACTGCTTTTACCTTCAAGTATAACGATGATTCATCTGCATCTTTGGCGAGCATTAAGACGGTGTACCAGACGTGTTGCACGCCGAAATACGCGTCATTTCTCCTCAACGTTTGGTTCATGGGAGTTGGTAACGGTACCCAAGTATCATTCATCAATTGGTACCTCGAGGAACTAGGTGCGTCTAAAGTAATGATGGGGCTCGCAACCAGTGTTCGATCAGGCGCCGTCCTCGTGGGCTTCTTCTTCTCAGGCAATCTTCTCAGCAGGGCTGATGAGCTTTTCCTCATCTTTTGTTGCCTAATCGTGTTTGCCATCATTTTCTTTGGCTACTCCGTCCTGGTTAATCCATGGCTGATGATCCCCCTGGAAATCTTACAAGGCGGAGTGTATGCAATATCTTGGTCAACCTGCATTGTTTACTTATCCAGTGTAACCCCCGATGATGGAGCTGCGACCATGCAAAGTGAGTTGTTTTTTTCGAAAAATTATGTATGCACGTTTTGAGTTAAATTCAAGTAAAAAAAAACAGAATTGACCGAATCATGGAAAACGGGCCGGTGAGCTGGATCGTATATATGACTGGAGGGATAACTTCTGATATGTGCCCGGCTGACGAGTGAAGCCGACGGCGTTTTGCTCGCAGTAGTACGTCAATTCGTCATCTTTCTCGTGTCATTTATTACGTCAATCCCAGTTTCTTCTCGGCCAAATTCGTTCATTCGTGATCTTGGGTGACATGCAGGCTTCACTGACACTCGTCAGCCCGAAGTTCTCCCTCCAGTTATATTTACCGAATTATCACGTATAAAAACTGTATATTTTAAAAAAATAACAGGTTTTCTTAAATCGATTATGCTTATACTGAAAAAGCGATAAATAATGACTGTTTAATGTATAACTAATATACTACTAAACTTTGGCAGGCATACTTCAAGGTATCTACTGGGGATTAGGTACTGGTATTGGTGCAATTATTGGTGGAGTTCTTATAAACAACTATGGTTTGGTTTGGACCTATCGTGTTGGTGGTATAGCCACGTTGATCGTCACAGCCCAGTTCGTTTTAACCCAATGGGCTATCAAACAATTCGAATCTGAAGATAATAAACCGAAGAAATTTGAAGATAAGAGAGGCGATCAATAGATAGGCCGATTTTCGCTCTGTTACCGATACGTATTGTTGACGTTACTCGTCAGATTATAACTAAGAAATTGTATTTTACTATTACTTTGTAATATATACCTTTTAATTACCTCAATTTTGACGATTTAGTGTTTATTGTATCTTAATAAGGCTATAAGGGGTGAAATTTGACAAAATATGCACCGCTTAGTTGTTCGTCGTGCTCGAGTTGTGAAAATCATTTTTAGTATATATAGGAAATAGGTAGATTGCAGTGCAATGAACCTAAACTAAATGAATTAGTTTTGAAGTAAAATATTAAATATTGTACATGGTTATACTTTGTGCTTATTTTGTGTTCACTGCTGGTGGTGCTTTCTTTTGTAGTTTTGATAATAGAGAGCTTAATTAGATCTATACAACGACAAAAACGACTACGAGAATTTTCTGTAAAATATCTGCCGACTACAAACTTGTTACCAACCTCTCTTTGGCACAGTACGTTTTTAGAACACAGTTGAACCAAAATTTAGTTCAATTTCCAGTTTGTATTAAATAGATATTTAACAGAAAAATACTTAATTACTTGCAAATGAATCATTCTAGTCAATAGACAATTCCCACATATGATGGATGCTGAAAAAAAGCACTATGAGATCGCGCCACAGACCAATCTACGTCTGTTGCCCAGGCTAGACAAAGACATCCGGTGATATATAACAGTAATTCAGTAAAAACGTTCTTTCCATTGCTAGCAAGAAAGTAAATTGCGGGAAAATGTGGATAACCGGACTCATGACTTATTTTTAACCGGACCTTTACACAGACCAGTACTGCAGCCAAACTGATAACAAATCTTGAAGAGTTTGACGCGTTAGACTCTTCCCAAATTGGCTCGAATGTACACGAGACAATACCACGAAGTCGAGGCGGGTAATGATATCTATTGTATTATGGCGTGTTTCATTGTCAGCCTTGTTTTCGTGCTATTGTACCGTGTGTATTCTGGAAGTGTTTGTTACGAAGTTTAATTATATCTATTTATTATAATTATTGTCGAACGCGTGTGAATTATATCGACATGATCATGAGCTGCATGGCAATTTACACATGGATCAGAAGATCCCTGCATACATATAGACATCGTTCGTTCATTCCCGACCATAGTTGATTCGAAATTCATCTTATAAATTTCTACCACAGACTATATTATTATCCTTATCGAACTTAATAATATATAGGTTGACGAGGTCGGCGCTCCTTATTATTTTCGTAAACGGTCGTTGCCAACATGTAAATGATGTACATCGTTAGCATAATTATATTGCGCCAGAAGAATGAGCACTAGGGACAAGAATTATAGATATTTTAAATGGGGAATCTTAACTAGCCCGCTTATAATAGTGGTTACGTATGCAGATTTTAGCGTGCATATTTTTCTTTTTAAAATTTTAACTTGAAATTTCTACTTATCGAAGGTTTTAATTGAAGAGATAAGTTTTGGGAAGAGAAAAATTCATTGGAAATGTCAATGTTATAGCTTAGGGTAAGGGTTTTAATTAGGATTGGTACGTTTACATATATAAATTGGTCATCGAATGATCATGTTGGCGCCGACCGTTTACGAAAAACAAACCTGCGTCGGCGCAGCAGCCATGTGCACTGCACATCGTGTGAAAGTGTAACCTGCGTTGTTTTGTATCACACTACCTGTTCTTTATTATATCTCTGTGATATGACTGCAACGACAAAACACTGTGCTATAGAATACTGTCGACGATGTTCGTAGCCGAGGGAAGTAGAGATTCCTGGCAAACTACCTATCTTCGCCATTGGTCATAAGTTTTATTCCAGCACCCTACTAGCTATGACATTACCTGGTTTATAACAATGGCTGATTTAGATGTTCAAAAGACGTTCAAAATAAACAAAGATCTGCTGGTCTATAAAGTGTTCTATTTCTTCTATTTTGGAGCTATTGGTACAATTATTCCATACCTTCCTCTATATTTTCGTCAAATCGGTCTGTCTGCTCTAGCTGTGGGGTTATTGATCGGTATACGGCCAATAGTACAACTCGCCAGTGCGCCATTTTGGACTGTGTTGGCAGATAAGTATAAAAAGCGTAAGTTTATTTTGGTAATGTCTATTGTAGCATGGTTGATAATGACGATCGCTCTTGTGTTTGTGGAGCCAACTGAAGAAATATGCCAACTCACAGCCAGAAATCGTTCACACACTGTATATACGAACTATACAACGTTAAAAACAGGATTTTTCAAACGCTCAAACGAAAGACTATGGGCAATGGGTGCATCATATATAGTTGACAATCAAAAAGCAATGAACTCATTGCCTTCAACAAGCCGAGACATGAACACAGGTAAAGACGCTGGCAAAATGAGTGTTTTTTTCAAACGCTTATCTGTTCTTGGGTCGTCTCCTTCAAGTGCAGCTCCAGGGACACTAAGAGAGAGAGGTAGGACAGGCAGCGGAACAGTTACACGTCATGAAAGGGATTTGAGTAAGACAAAAACTTCACCAAGTGGGATTTTGCTCCCATCGCTGAGCCCTAACGGTGGTTCATTGAGAACCTTGGAATTTCAGCTGCAACAAAAAAGTAGTGGGTCGAATATTACTGACTATGATTTCCTAAAAGATGTCGGAAAGACAGAGGAAAATCACCAAGCAATAATAAATAGTACGAATATTCAAAACTCGTCTTCATCTAACTACCAAAGTTATAATCAAAGTATCACAAAGCCACAATTAATGGAGGAACGACGACCCACAACGACCTTTGATCCATATAATATGAACGGTAAAAGCAGCTTAAGTTCGAAACAGCTAACAGCATTTTTCATTAAGTCCCAACAACTAAACATCACAAATGGACTGAAAACCAAAGTCGATACTAAATATTATAATATGAATGGCGTAGATAATACTACGTCGCCAAATTTAAAGCTTAGTTTATCTGAGTCTAATACAAAGCTAGTTAAAAAGAACTCCTCAAGCATATCGGGCCTTAGAACCAAGAAATCAAAGTGGGGTAACCACGCACATAAGGAAGCCAAATCTCATATGAACAAGATAAAGGAATTTCTAAAACTTATACAGAAAAACCTATTTAAAACGAACTCAAATGAAATGAAACGACTTTTTGTTATCCTTCTGGTGTTAATTGTAGTTGGGGAGTTTCTTGAAACGCCTTCAGCGCCATTGTCCGATGCCTCTCTTTTGGATTACCTAGGAGAAGGTCGAATACATTACGGTAAACAACGGCTGTGGGGATCGTTGGGTCATGGTGTCTTCTCACTTCTAGTTGGCGGCATGTTGGAAAGGTCTCGACATTTGACGTGTGGAGAAGAGTTCATCGATTATTCAATTTGTTTTTGTGTCTTCACGTTGCTTATGCTTTCCAGTTTATTTCCAATAACTAACTTCAAGTTTCAGTACAGGGAAATCGAAAAACAAAGTAGCAGCGTTTTTTCTATCGTCCTCTCCGTTCATTACATATCGTTTTTAATCGGCGTATGTTACATGGGTATGTGTCATGGTATATTGCATAACTTCCTCACTTGGTTCCTTGAAGACATTGGAGCTTCCAAAACACTGATGGGTCTGGTGATAGGATCACGAAATTCTGCAGATATTATTACATTTTTTGTTGCAAGTTTACTTATTGAATACCTTGGACAAATTAAGATCGTCTTCATCTCTTTAGTTTCCTATGGTATGATCTTTGTTGCCTATTCCTCAATGTCGAACCCATGGTACTCGTTGGCTGTTGAGTTTCTTCAAGGTTTTACGTACGCAGCATCTTGGAGCGCATGCGCATCATACCTTGCTGAAGCTGCTCCCGAGGAATCCGTTACAACCATGCAAGGTACGTACAATATTTAGCTGCACCTACATTGCCCAGAAAAAATCTTTTTTATTGTCTGGATCTGCACGTGTGATAAGGCTCGTGTCTGTGTTTCATTCTGGATTCCAGCTTATGCATTATATTTCATATCCTACCGTGTGGGAATTCCGGATGCGAGGCGGCGAATTTTGGATTCCGAACAAAATGTTCGCTACATTACTATGAGAGTAAATCTCTATACTGTTTCCGTAAGTGTAGTGGTTATCACATGCGCATATGACGCGGTTCAATCCAAGCTGCTTTCAAATTTCTTCCCATCTTGTGTACAAGGGGTTCCTATGATTAAAACGTTGTGGTGCTGCGTGGCAGTGTAAATTACAAGCCAAAGACGAGAATATTGCCGACGTACGTTTCAAGCGAAAGCCCTTCATTGACTCGCTTTCATATGATGAAACTGAAAGGCTAATTCGCTCGAAACGACAGCTATAATATTCACACTCTTGGTAGTTTACCACCTATAATTACCCTACTAGACATCTCTTACTACTTGTATGTGGCTATGACTGTAATTAAACCTATTTATCATAGTATGTCTTTAGTAAGATTTTTAGAAAATGATCTGTACAGAACTCATCCTACAGCCCACTAATACCCCCCCCCCTGCCGTCACCCCGGCACGTGACGCTCGAACCAGAAATGTTGTTAGATTTGATAAATTAGATTAGATTTGAAGGGTCTATGGAATAAATTTTGGTAAAATTCAGTGACATGTAATGTTGATACAGTAGAAAGTAATTATCAGACCGGGTCCATATGCCGCTGCATAGCTAGGCCTGGAGTATAAATTATTGTTGGTCTGCACATCCTCAATTCAGTAAACATTCATAAATCGAGATACAGCAACAACTCTAGCTATATCTAGTTATTTCAACAACTAAAACATATCGTTCACTTTTAGGTCTTCTTCAAGGTGTTTACTGGGGCTTGGGGACCGGTAGTGGAACTATTCTAGCTGGTCATTTTATCCATACGTTGGGACCACATTTCACATTTCGACTGGCAGCAGTCGGGGCGTTCTTTGTTGCTTTGTTATTCGCCACCACACAGTGGAGATGGCCGAGGGAGGACTTGGACGAATCTTTAGGAATTTATGATTATTTTTCGCTTGGGCAAGCGAACGACACAGAGGCATTATTGAATTGTGACAGGGATATCGATATGAATTGTAAACAAGGAAAAATAAGTAACAGAGAGAAACGAGAACAGCAACAGAAAAAACGTAGCGGGCATTAGTTTATTTAATAATTATTCGCCGAAGGCGAAGTGAATATCGTTGTATAATCATAATAATATATTATTATCAATTATCGATAATTGATCGATATTCACTAAGCCTGAGGCGAATAATATTTTTAGTATGTTAATGACATGATGATTTCTTATTTATTTCCTACGCAGCTCAACACAAACAAATACACATCAGTTCTGATGATTTCTGCATTCCTAAATCAACTATGATGAAATGTCTCAATAACAATTAGAAAATTAAATTTAAATTTTTTTTTAAAGTTTTAAAAAGGTTACTGTGTTTTAGTACAGAATGGCTTGTCTTGGAGTTCTTTAGCCATTTCGACAAGAAGCGTCCGCCACCTTGGATGAGAAGTGCTATCCTACCATATATGCTATCCTAACACAGTTGCTTCCCTCCCTTTAACCCGAGATTCTAAAATAGCGATGCGCAATCAAACTACTGTGTTGCAGAGTTGGCATGTATGGGCTGACGTATCATGTTTAACACTTTATTTTGTAAATTTTCAGGGGTTTCCCTTGACGAATAAAAATAAAATGGTCATGCGTAAAAGTAATTAGTAAGTTGTCATGTGTGTCAAATAAACGGTTATTATCAGAAAAATCACTATGTGTAGCTAACTATGTGTTTATCTATATACATATATGTATGTACAATAAAAAATGATCATATTACAAAGAACCTAACACGTTTTGATAGACAGCTTCCATTGACTTATTTCCTATTTCTCCCAGAGCACACATATAGATATTTGGACGAATTTTTTCAGCTACAGCAAGTACAATGAGCAAATCCTCATCTTTTGTCAAGCGCAATTGCCGTTTGGCCTCAACAAAACCCTTGGTGTCCATTCGCTCAGTGCCAAATTTTCTATAAAAATACAATGCGTAAAAAGTTACAAGTAAGAGAATAAGCATATGAACAATGAATTGACTTACGTTAAGTCCTCGATGTACTTAATAAGCGCTACAGCTTTTCTCCGTAGTAACCGATTGAAATTTTCAATGAAGACCAGACGGATACTTTCATCCGGGGGAAGAAACTTTATCTACAAAAAATAATGATAATCATATACATTGGTAAATGTATAAAAATGATCAAATTGAACAAATCCACATTAAGAGCAGTGCCCTGAGCTGGGCTGCGCTGGACTGGGCTGGGCTGGACTGGACTGGGCTGGGCTGGGCTGGGCTGGGCTGGACTGGGCTGGGCTGGGCTGGGCTGGGCTGGGCTGGGCTGGGCTGGGCTGGGCTGAACTGAACTGAACTGAACTGAACTGACCGCAATTAACGGCCTTGCAAAACAAATTCTCGACAATTGTAACTCGCGTCAAGCTAATGGCCCAAGCAACCCACCTGAACCACTTTGTATGACCAACTTACCACCCCAACCATGGCATACAGTGAACATTGATTTTTGCGGTCCATTTCCTAGTGGAGAGTACCTACTTGTAGTGATAGATGCCTACTCCCGTTTTCCCGAAGTTGAGGTTGTCGCGAAATCGACATACCACAGCTCGAGAAGATATTTGCTCGTCACGGTATCCCTCAGATAATAAAGACAGACAATGGCCCACCCTTTTCTTGTCATGAATGTCGCCTGTTTATGCAAGAAATTGGTGGACAACATCGCCCTAGTACACCATTATGGCCACAAGGCAACGCAGAAGCTGAAAACTTCATGAAACCGTTAGTTAAGTCCATTAAATCTGCCCACAATGAAAAGAAAAAATTGGAAGAGAGAACTTTCAAAATTTCTGTTGAATTATCGTGCAACCCCTCATATGACAACAAATGTTACACCTCTAGAAACATTCGCACCAAATTACTCAATGTGACCACTGAACCCAAGAGCTATCAGAAATTATTAAAGCAGGAGACACTGTGTTACTTCGACAGAAGAAAAGGAACAAGCTGTCAATGAGGTTTGACCCGTGGCCGTATAGAGTAACCATGAGAAAAGGCAACCGAATAACTGCCGGTTTAAAGTTTATCTCACGTACGTATTATTGTTCAAGGTGCCTGCCTCTATGGCAAACCAACGCAGCGACAACTATGATGATGATTATTTTAGCGACTCGAATGCACATGAACCAGAAGAACCGCAAGATGTACCAAAAGCTGCAGAGCCTCCGCCAGCTGCCAGATACCCTGTGAGGGAACACAGACCAGTTCATCGCTATGGACAAAACATTTATGATAATTGAACATTAAATTAT
>JAOTOK010033913.1:0-10504 GCA_025770025.1 Virgularia gustaviana
AGGTTTTGCCTCTGTTTTCAAAATGGCGGTTGTCAAAGTCCCCGCTTATTTCCCCGCTGTTTCCCCGACCTGTGTGGCGAGGGAACAAAAGACAGCGCATTCCCCGTCAAGCAGGGGACAACAAACTAGTAAATGTCGACCATTTTCCCCGCTATCCCCCGCCCTTTCCCGGGTCGGGGTGGGCGGGGATTTACATTGACTGGTGCATTAACTTTACTCATTATGGCATCATGGGGATGGCGAAAAAGCAATTCTATGGTCATTTATTAAGTTTTTAATTCAAATAATCAGATGACATTGTTTTTTCTGACAGATTGATGTTCCTGAGACTATCGATGGCAGTTTTGACAGGGGAAATGTATTTGTTGGATTTAAAGATGCTGTGTTTGAACCATCCTCACGTCTGCGTCATTCATCTGAACTACTGCAAATTTTACAAGCAAGAGGAGGTGAGAATCATACTCTTCTACATGTTTTCTGGGTTTATGGTTACAGTATGTCTTGCAGCATTGACTGATAAAATCATTGGTTAACAGTTGTTTTTACTGTTAGCTGCTGAGTACTGTACCCTCATAACCTGTCAGCATGATCATACTTGTACATCTTCTAGAGTCAAAACCAGTGTTATTACTTTATACTGATGGTGGACCTGACCACTGGTCAACATACATGTCTGTGAAGTTGGCATTAATTGCTTTATTCAAAGCACTCGATCTGGACATACTCATAGCCCTCAGATCCGCCCCAAGCAATTCATGGGCAGACCCTGTCGAGCAAGTGATGAGTATTATTAATATTGGCCTGCAAGGTGTTGGGGTTATGCGTGAGAAGACGAGTCCTGAATTTGAGAAGGCTGCAGGTAAATTATGTATTGCAGTTAAAGATTTCGCTAAATTATGTCAACTTGTGAGTAACTCAGTTATAATATATATTTACTTGACTTTTCAGCAAAAGCGAATAATGTCAAGGAAATGCGTAAACAGATTACTGAGACCCTAATAAAGGAGGAATTTCACTTGTCTCTAAGACAGCCAATTGACCTGTTGAAGGGTCAAATGTTAAGATTAAGTCTCAAAGAAAAGCCTATACAGACATTTGAGCCTTCTACAGAAGAGAACATCAATCAACTCTGGCAGCACTGCCTGGTAATTCAGAAGGAATTACAGGTTAAGATACAGTATGACTGACATTCCAACCAAATAAACAAGTGCTGCAAATATTTGCACATGATCTTATTTTAATGTTATAGAGAGGACATACAACCCAAAAAGATGTAAAAGACCTTGCTCAGCTCCAGAAATATCTAAAGCACTGTTGTATCCAGAGCCATTATGGTTTTCAAATTAAAAAATGTGGTAATAATCAATGTGAGATGTGTGGGTAAGTGTTGTGTGGCATGCAGCAAAAGTGTGTTGATCATAACCTGTATGTGTCAACCCATATGTGTCAATCCAAAATATAGTGGAGTCTTGCAGTGCTCATTAATTTTGTAATATTGTTTGGAACTGCCATTTCAGAGCTTTGAGGGATGAAAGAACAAAAAGTATGAAGACGTTACCATTCCCAGTTTTATCAGAAGACAAAGAGCATTACAAAAAATTTGAACAGGTGTATGGTACTAAAACTACCGAAGTAAGTTTTTCAATTTGCATGTCTGTCCACAAGTCATACCTGGACTACTAGTAGCAGTTGTTTCAGTACAGTAGCCTGTTAAGACGGATAGATTAAACCAGGGTCTGATGCAATATTTATTTTACACTCAGGCACGGCCCAGCCAAACAGTGAGAGCCCCAAAGGAAAAAAAGAAGCTCCCATTCTCCCCATCTGTATAGCATGCTAGAAACACAGACAATGGCGCAATGTGAAGAGTGTGACAAATGGCGTTTAGTTTTTTCAAAGAAGAGGTTGAAAAAGCAGCAAAAAGAAAAGCTTGACCAGCTATTAGATGACATCACTTACACATGCGGGTTTATGTTTGGTAATGTAATTTTAATTTAATTTAACTGTATATTATCTCAATTACTAATATTATAACTAATGTGGAGATTTTTGTAAAGTGCTGCTTTGTGTATGTAATTTTACCATCAGGGCTCGATGTCTATATTAAGGATGTGGACTGTGCTGACCACATTGAGCGACTGTATTACAGCTGCGGTTATGAACCAATATGTATTTTTTGTGGAGAGTATGTGGATACAGATGAAGAAAATGAGGAGGCATACCCATCATGAGCCTATCAGAAAGAGAGTATAGCCTTTTATATTATTACTAGATGTTGCAGTTTTGAAATTTGTTAATAAAATGTTTTACAGAAGGAGAAATACGAATTATATTACTATTACAACAGACAAATACAACTTGAACTCACTGAAATCCAAGATGGCCGACTCAGTTGAAGTCTATAGGTCCAGAATTGGATCTCATAATAGCTCCATCAAAGCAAGAGAAGTATCTTCACGTTTCCAAAGTAAATTTTGGAATGATATGTTGCTATTATATTATCTGAGTGTATTTTACTTGCCTTGTCTGAAAGGACTTGCGAATAAATATGAAAGAACACAGGAAGTGAATACTTGGTTTGTTCAAATGATGTATTATCATGCTTCTTTACTGCTAAAACTGTTGAATGATGTGGAGGAGAACCCAGGGCCTACCAGTATACATGATATTATCAACTGCACTCAAACAGGTTCTGCTGATTACAGCCAAGGTGGTCTGATATTTGGCCAAAATGCAGGTAAACAATGTGTGGCCATGTCACTAACCTCTATTGTACACAATAGTATTCTGTGTATAAAACATTTGGGACACAGCAGTACTGAACACAATTTTACAAACAGGCAACAACCTTTATGGCTGTATTAGTAATGCTATCAACAAAGATTTATTGTTACTTACTGATGTACCTGAACATGTTTTGATTGATAATAAAATATATTGTTTACAATACACTGAGTCATTCTCTGGTGCTTTGTCAATGACTGCCAACAGTGAGCCTTTCGTTAAACTAGAACATGCTCTAAATCAAGTGTTTTCCAGTTCTTTATTAAATTTAAAAACTGCATTATTAACCATTGGAAGTAACACAGTGGCAATATTTAGACCATTTCCAGACGTATTTAAAATTTTTGATTCACACTCGAGCGATTTCTATGGAATGACATCCCCATTCGGCAGTTATACCGCATAAATGCACCAAATGACCATCAAAAGAACAAAAAAACTATTGCAAGACAAAAAAAAGAGGCGGAACAATGCCAGACAGAAAAGACAAAATGAATCGGCAGAAACAAAAAGAGGAATGTCTGTCTAAACAGCGTGCATATGCTACAGCAATGCGTAAAACTGAGTCAGCAGCAGAAAGAGAAAATAGATTAGATATAAGGCTCGAAATAAGAGAGCTAATGAACTACCTGAGGTCCGAGAGAAAAGACTTTGTAAAAAGCGAGAGTATGAAACGAGTATGAGAGCAAATAAATCTCCAGAGGTCAGAGCAAAAAGACTCTCTAGGGAAAGAGAGCATAAGTCAAATATGAGTGCCAATGAATGTTCAGAAGTCAGAGAGAAAAGACTCTGTAGGAAACGAGAGCATGAGGCATATATGAGAGCAAATGAATCTCCAGAGGTCAGAGAGAAAAGACTCTCTAGGGAACGAGAGCATGAGGCATATATGAGAGCCTATGAATCTCCAGAGGTCAGAGAGAAAAGACTCTGTAGGGAAAGAGAGCATGAAATAAGCATGAGATCAAATGAATCTCCTGAGGCCAGGGAAAAATGTCTGCCAAAAGGCAGCTGTATGTCAGGAAAAAAATTGATAGCCAAGATTAGCTGAGTTAATTAGCAAATTCCACCATGCAGTAACTGTAGGGCCACTTTATATATGCTTATCTTGTGACCAATTATGGTATAAACATAGTGTTTCACCAGCTGAAAGATTTCGATTGCAATATCCAAATATGACAATGCACCTGCAAAATATTGTTAGTGTCAACAATATTGAATGGCTTTGTCACTCATGCAGTCAACATTTAAAAAAGAATAAAGTTCCCCCTTGTGCAATATCGAATGCAATGAAACTCCCTGACAAACCAGAATTTTGGGATCTAAATGAGCTTGAATGCAGGCTAGTGGCACCAAGACTAGCATTTCAAAAAATTATGTAAGCCCCAACAGGAAAACAATTTAACATAATGGGAAATGTTGTTAATGTCCCAGCTGATGTGACAACCACTGTAAACATGTTACCAAGATTACCACAGCAAACTAGCACCATTAAGGTGCAGCTTAAACGCAGATTGCAGTACAAAAGTTCTGCACTTTCCTTAAATATACGACCCAATAAGGTTGTTCAAGCAGCTGTCTGGCTAGCTAATACTAGTAGTTTGTATAGAGAACAAGGAATAAACCTTGATGAAAACTGGGAGTGCAATTTTAACCAGACTACAAATGATGAGAACAGTAATGAATCAAAAAATGATAATGCCACATTAAACAGCAAATCCTTGCCAGATGATGATGAGTGGAGTGAGGATGAGGTAGAAATATCTGCTGGTGTCACAGACAGTATGCTTATTGCAACAGATTTTGTCAATGATGGTGAGCGACAGCAGATTTATAACTTTGCTCCAGGCAAAGGCAATAAGCCACTCAGTTTATTCAGAGATCAACATTCTGAGGAGTTAGCTTACCCTGGCATATTTCTTGGTAATAAAAGGCCAGATGATAAACAAAGGCAAGTTAGTGTTTACTACAGTGAGATATGCAAATCAGAGCTAAGAAGGTCGGTCCGCAGAGCTGCTATGTGTATAGAGAATATATTCTTTAAAGCAAAGAAAATGCAAATGAAAATATTGCTTGGCAAGTCACAAATAGCTGTTCGAAAATGTAAATTAAATGATCAAACAATAACTGCTGGTCAATTGAAAACACAAGGTGCAATTAAAAATTTAATCCGTTTTGATGAAGGATACAAATTTCTGAGGGCACTTAGGGGTTCGCCACCATATTTTGAAAAAGCAAAGAAAGACTTGTTTGCAATGATACGCAACTAGGACCAGCATCACTGTTTTGCAGCTTTTCATCAGCTGAAACAAAATGGATTCATTTGCTGGGAATACTTGGTAAACTAATTGACCATAAGGACTACACTGATAATGAGTTAGAAAACCTAAATTGGGAAGAGAAATGTCGGTTAATTCAATGTGACCCTGTCACTCTCTCCTCCGCAGAAGCTTCTTTAAACTGTAATATAGTTATCGTTATCGCGCGGGGCTCGCATGCCCGAACTAATATTCGGAAGATCTCGGAAAGAGACAAAGAACTAACGGTGAACGTAATGGCGCCATGTTGTTTTGATTCGTGACTTACAATTGTTTTATTAAAATTGTTGGCTTAATTTTGTTACACTGGTGGCAGCGGTGACCAAATTTGACTGAACTCAAGAATACGCCATCGAACAATACAACAAAGCTGTGTAAACATAGAAAATGTCTGTCGAGAACGCGTCTTCGTCCTCGCAAAATGTTAATGTGGGCGACGATGAGCCATCCAGGAAGAGACCCATAGTACAACCAAACTGTTTTACCGTTGATAGAAGACTGGGAAGACTGGTTGAGTAAGTTTGAACGATGTGCTCGCGTAAATAAGTGGTTTGACAACCAGAAGTGCGACTATCTAAGTGTTTATTTGGACGGCGAAGCTGATAAAGTATATTGTGATCTCCCAGAAGATGTACAACAGGACTGGGTGCGTTTGAAAGCAGCGTTGACGAGCAGATTTGATCCATCCCCTCAACCTGAACTCTTTGAGACCGAACTTTTGGCTCGAATTAGACAGCCAGGCGAGAAGATAACTGATTTGGGAAATGCCATTCGCACATTGGTGAGGAAAGCCTTCCCTCAAGAACGAGCTGAGACCGTGTGATCGCATGGCGAAAACCCAATTCCTGCGGGCATTGGATGGAGAAATGCAACTAAAACTACACCTTGCAGAACCCAAAACGTTGGACGACGCTCTCAAGATGGCGATTAAGTACGAAGCTACCGTTAAAGATGTGGAACACAATCAAGTGGAAAAAGTAAAAGCGACATTCTACACGAATAACCAACCGACAACTCAAAGTCAACCAAAGAGTGGAGAGATGGCGGGCCTAAGTGAGCTACTGAAAAGAAATACCGAAGTAATGGGTCAAATGGTTGATTTACTAAGCAACATGAAAACAAGCCATGGTCCAGCAAGCCTGCAACCAACCCGCAACAAGGATGGCAGAGTAACATGCTGGAATTGCGGCAAGGTAGGCCATATTAAAGCAAATTGTAGAAGCAAGCCATGTGATACTTCTGCAGGAAATGAGAGGCGGGTGATGGAGGGGGTCAACCATCACCCGTATACCCAAGCAGTGAGCATAAAGGCGAGTCCAAAGAACATGTCAATATGTTACAAAATACGCTTTATGCTTCTGCAGTTGTGGGAGGGTGTGCACTTCAAGTACTCCTAGACACTGGTGCTACTGTTTCACTGTTGCAAGAGCGTGTGTGGAACCATATTGGTCGAAATGACGTGATGCCGACCCTGCAACCTGTAAAAACAGCGGTGCAATCAGTCAACGGACAGTCATTAAAGATGCTGGGAGTAACTGAACTGAACGTGACCCTGGGTGGATTTGAGACTAAGCATAAATGCCTTGTAACTCCAGACACTGGGGCGGAATGTATATTTGGGTATGGATTTGCTAGCGCTGAATGGCTGTGTTATAAACTCTCATGAGAATTTATTAACGCTACCAGGAAACCTTCAAATTAAGCTAAACCAGCGAAAAATATCCTCTGTGGTATACCGGGTGGTGTTATCAGAGACAGTGACCGTGCCGAATAACTATGAAATGATTTTGTCGGGTCAAATAAAATCCAGAAAAGACCAACTGCTGGATTCATCCCAATCGGGAACAGTGGAAGCCACAACAAAATTTGTCCAAAAATGTTCGCTGAGCGTAGCACGAGTCGTTAGTAAACCAGTCAAAGATAGGGTGCCTGTTCGTGTCTTAAACATTAGCGGCGACCAAGTTACGCTGTATAAGGGTACAAACGTAGGACTGTATTGTCCAATTGAAACAGTGTATGATCATTGGAAAGAACAAGCTAATGAGTGTTCCGAAAACCAAACTCAGGAAATAGATCCCAGAGGGAAATTGGATACGTTGCAAATGTTTGATTTTGAGAATGCAAATTTTGATTGCCCAACACAGAAGAAAGATTTAGAAGATATGCTGCGAAAGTATCAGGATGTGTTTTCCCATGGTCCCCATGATTTAGGAAGAACCGATACAGTATGACATCGCATTGACACGGGTAATGCTATACCTGTCAAGCAGGCCCCCCGCCGTATGACACCACAAAAACGGGAAATAGAAAAAAGGGAAATTAAAAATATGTTAGAGCAAGATATTATCCAGAAATCATCTAGTCCATGGGGTGCTCCAGTAGTGTTGGTGAAGAAACCTGATCGGTCGGCGCGATTCTGCATTGACTACAGATGGTTAAATGCAGTCACAAGGAAAGATGCATACCCACTCCCCTGGATAGACGACACCTTGGATTCCCTGCAAAACGCGAAATTTTTCTCTACACTAGATCTAGCATCCGGTTACTGGCAGGTAGAATTAGATCCTAGGGACAGAGAGAAGTCTGGATTTGTCACGAGCCAGGGACTTTTCGAGTTCAAAGTAATGCCATCTCGAAAGCATCTTGAAACGTCTCCGAGTAACCGGACTGAAGTTGAAACCCAGTAAGTGTCATCTGCTGAGAACGAGCGTAAAATTCCTCGGTCATGTGATTACTAAGGACGAAGTGTCTGCTGATCCAGAGAAGACTAAAGCAATACGAAATTGTCCAATTCCAAGTTGTGCCTTAGATGTCAAGAGCTTTCTTGGACTAGCCTCTTACTACTGAAGATTTATCGCTGATTTTGCGCAGATTGCGGCCCCACTACATCGCCTTACCTGCGCAGGGAAGGACTTTTGTTGGACCAACGAATGCGATCAATCTTTTGCACTGCTTAAACGTAGACTACAATCTGCTCCAATTTTAAGCTATCCCGATTTTGACCAGCCTTTTATACTAGACACAGACGTTAGTGACTACGGCATTGGTGCCCTGCTTTCCCAAATCCGAGACGGCCGTGAAAGAGTTATAGCATACGCCAGCAGGACTTTAACTAAAGCTGAACGGAGATACTGGTGTAACTCGCAAAGAACTCATGTCTATTGTGACATTCACAAAGCATTTTCGTCATTATCTCTATGGACATCAGTTCCGCATTCGAACGGACCACAACGCTTTGCATTGGTTACACAATTTTGAAGAGCCCGAAAGACAGGTGGCATGCTGGTTGGAATGGTTATCGGAATTTGACTATGAGATCGAACATCGCCCAGGCAAAGCTCATGGAAACGCTGATGGACTATCTCGAACCCAATGTCGTCAGTGTCAGATGTCATTGGAAACGATGAGGAACAAGTACTTTCTAACACTGTTGCAGACGCCATTCCTGGTAGTGTGGCCGAGGGATGGAGAGACAGCCAAGTAACGGATGCTCAGGAGAAAGATCCAACCACTGGCATAATCCTTGTTGGATGAGGCAGAAAGGAGGGGAAAGACCGTCAGCCGACGAAGTGAAAGGAGTGAGCAAAGCGGTGCGAAGGTTATGGTCTCATTGGGAACGATTGGTTTTGCAGAATGGTGTTCTGCTCAGGAAGTGGTTAAACGCGAACGGTCAGATAACTCGGTATCAGTTAATCCTTCCTGCAGCATATGTCCCGAAAATTCTCGAACAGTTACATAATAGAACAGCTGGTGGCCACCTGGGGATTCTTAAAACCACAGTGAAGATTCAGGAACGTTTCTACTGGTACAAACTAGCGAAAGACGTAGAGTTGTGGTGTCAACAATGTACCAAGTGTTCAGGACGTAAGCCTCCTACAGCGAAGCCTAGGGCACCAATGATTAGCAGTAAAGTGGGCTACCCATTTGAAAGGGTAGCCGTCGACTTGTTAGGGCCATTACCAATCACAGAAAAAGGCAATAAGTACATCATGGTTGTATCTGACTACTTTACGCGTTGGGTGGAAGCATACCCAATACCTAACCAGGAAGCCGAGACGGTGGCGGAAAAACTTGTTGATGAGTTTCTTTGCAGGTATGGCACACCGGAAACCTTACACTCAGACCAAGGGAGAAACTTCGAATCGTCAGTCTTCCAAGCGATGTGTAAAATCTTGCATATTCGAAAGACTAGAACTGTACCATATCACCCACAATCGCACGGTGTAGTTGAAAGATTCAACCGAACTTTAATTTTCCATGCTGTCGATGTATGTGAAGGAAACCCACTCTGATTGGGATGTACATTTACCAAAGGTAATCCTGGCATACCGATCTAGCGTACATGAAACTACAAAGTTCACGCCATACTACGCCTTATTTGGGCACGACATTAGATTGCCAATAGACGTCACATGTAATGTACCAAACGACTCAACACCTGATCTCCCAAGCTACGTCTTGGAGATGAAGAAAAACCTTGTTGAGCTGCACGAACTCGTTCGAGAAAAGACTAACCAGGCTCAGGAATGGCAAAAGGTCTTGTATGACACTATTATCCACGGAGACCGGTACTCAAAAGGTGACAAGGTTTGGTATCACAACCCTGTGGTAAAACGTGGGTTGTCAAAAAAGTTGCATCACCCTTGGACAGGCCCATGGGTAGTGGTGACCTGTATTGCAGACTCGACATACCGAATCCAAAAATGTGGGACGCGCAAACGAAGGGTAGTTAATTTCGACAAACTACGCCCCTTTGTGGGCGATCATTCAAAGAAGTCAAGGCCTGCTGTGGACAGCAGACCTACTCCTCGTGGTCAGGATAATGACAGGCCTACTAGCGTAGTGGAACCTGCAGCAGATCCACTTAGCAACCCGCTCCACATTGATTGTGAAGAAGATGAAGATGAAGACAGCACACCAAGGAGTTATGTTGATGCTGCTCGTCCCCCAACTCATGCTCCGGCGCTTCGTCGCTTCCAACGCTCAAGACAACCTCCACGACGTCTAGGGATGGAACTCGACCATTAATTCTTGTTGCAAAACATTTTGTGGTTAAACAATGATGACACGAGGTTGTGTCTTTCAGGAGGGGGGATAGTGTAATATAGTTATCGTTATCGCGCGGGGCTCGCCTGCCCGAACTAATATTCGGAAGATGTCGGAAAGAGACGAAGAACGAACGGTGAACGTAATGGCGCCATGTTGTTTTGATTCGTGAATTACAAGTGAATTACAATTGTTTTATTAAAATTGTTGGCTTCACTTTGTTACAAAACCAAGTTTCGACTTTATTGATGAGTAACCGCTGGTATGAAATTGAGTAGAGGAGAGAAGAGGGGGAAGAAGCCTCTGCCAGATCTCGGTCGAAAAAGCTCTAAAAATGTCGAAAAAGTGCTAAATATATA
>JAOTOK010033924.1:0-10504 GCA_025770025.1 Virgularia gustaviana
GAACAAGCTTGTAACAAGGCTGTACAACGAACAACCTTGTTCCAGCGCGATAACAACCTGCTGCAAGTTGTTAACAAGTTGAAACAAGGCTTGCGAACGCATCCCGCACGCGGCTTGTGAGATTTCTTGGTGTGTAGACCGGTGGAGATATAGGTTGCTATATACATGTACAGCTAAACTAATTTGAACTACATTGCAACAGCTATGCAATCGGTTTTTCGTATATATACACTGTGGCACTGACACTGAGAAAAAGGCTCACAGCCTTAACATTGGCCAAATGATACAATATTAACTTAAAAAGTTAAACTGATACTGTATCTGCATCTGAACTGAATGACTCTGTATAATTTATAGATATATGTTTTATTTTATTCCTTGGCGTTGTGCTTGTACCATATTTTAGTTGTCTTGGTTGTCTTGTACGGCTGCGTATCAGCCGCGTATGCTCTTCACCACTATCAGCGAAACTAGTGTCATACGGGTAACGGGTTTATAGTGATACATCGGCGATGTATCACTAATCAATTCACTAATGGTTTCTGTATGCAATTTCCTGTCTCACGCGTTTCTCGACATCCACACACAACGGTATTGCAAGTGTATCTGCTCGAATTCAATAAAAATCAAATAATCAAACACGATAGACGTATTGCTTTACGTGAAATCGCGAGGTCCGGCCATTGAAGTTGGGCCGAACGAAATCGTAGATGCTTCCACTGATGCTTCCCATGATGCTCCGCGGGCTAATAATAATTACCGTTGGCGGGAGCAATAAAACAAATTCAAACATGTCGGCGAAAATATCTTGATTATTTATCATAAATGGATAACCAACCAATATTATGCCCGTCGACAATCTGATTTTAGCTGACAAAATGGATGTAACAAGAAGGGAATGTAGTGGTGAAGGAGTAAAACGGTAATCACAAGAAAGATGACTTCTACCTCAGATGTTCTGACTAGTGATTCGATTGAGGCAAGGCAGCCTTTATTTATTTTATTTTATAATAATAATATGAACTTTACAGTATATAATATAATAGTTTATACTGGCGTTAAGAGAGTTTGACCATATTGATCTGCATTATTTTAAACACACCATGCTTACGCTTAACAGTTTGAAATAATTTTGAAAACCGACATGATTCAAATTGGCCTACCGACTGTTGATGTTCACCGCGTATTCGTAGTCGTAGTACTGTGTAAATAACTAAATTGTGAAAGATGGTGGTTTATAGTGTTATAAAGTTCATTCCCTGCAGTTAATATTATTATAGAGATATAGTATATGATTTATGTACTGGCAGTAGTGCCAAATGCTTGTATTGTCATCAAATTATTCAGGTTTAGGTTATATTTTACAAAGAATTGAAGTGAGTAAAATATTGTTTTCAACATGAGAAAATAAATATATGTTATTTGCCGGTTTAGAGGTCTGTATGGAGATATAGTTGCAGAGGTCGCAAAAACAGCCAGAGGCCGAAGGACGTTTTCAAGACCGAGGCAAATATGCCTCCATTACAGACCAACAAAACCGGCAAATAATATTTTTATTTTTACCTCCCCTCCCTTGCCTTAAATCTCCTGGCACAGGTCCGTAAGATCTGTGAGAGGTTTGTATGGGCTCATACGGATCAGTATAGTAGCCAATTATCAGATTCCAGGATCGCCTTGCACACAGACCGGGTAAAAGATAAATACAGTATATATGTTATTTGCCGGTTTGGAGGTCCGTATGGAGGTATATTTGTCAAGGTCGCAAAAACGGTTGAAGGCTGAGGGATGTTTTTGAGGCCAATTTTATTTTTACCTTGCCTCCGATGAGGTCCGTATGAGCTCATACAGACCAGTATAGTAGCCAATCAGATTGGGTCGCCTTGCAGACAGACCGGGTGAAAAATAAGAGCATATAATGTCAATTTATATAATAGCTTTGCTGAAATGGTTATTATTGTAATACATTTAGAATAGATAAAGAATTAGATAAAGAATGAATAATTTATTACTTTTATATACAGAATTATGAAGTTTTGGACTTGTTGGGAAGAGGAGGATTTGCTAGTGTTTACAGAGCACAATGCCTCACCACATCGCAGGAAGTGGCTATCAAAATGGTACCAGTAATTGTACATACAGTGTGTTGGACTGAATCTAGTTTGTTTTTTAGGCTGATCTCCACTCGCTATCATACGATGTTAGGGGACATCCATTTAGTACGTACGCAAATTTTTCTGGATATTTAACAACCCCCCTCCCCTTTGTACGCAACTGTACGTTCTTACACACACTGAATTTTTAGCAATGATCAGCGGTTGTCACTGTTGCACCTCATTACTTCAAATTAGCCATTTTTTTACTCTCCTGTTTCAAGGGCATGTGTTTTAAGTTCTAAATAACTGTATTAAATGCATGTTTAATTCCTTTTATTTATTTATTAACTTCACAACTTCTTCTTACATGCATGTTCACGTATAACAAACACCAGTATAATGTGTAAATGATGTATTAAAAGAAGTGGTTGTTGGTCCCAAAACATCGTTATGCATACGTACATAAGCACGGTTCCCTCCCTCCCCCCATTGTACGAAATTGTACGCATGAGACATACTGTACCCGCTCCCCCCCTCTCTTTGCGTACATATACTAAATGGATGGCCCCTTATGGAATGTATGACGTTCTTTTATCTGGCAACAGTTTAAATATAAGATCCAATTCCAGTTCTGTTGCATACTGTAGTTTACATAATTATATCATGACCATGACTAGATAAAAAAAATTGATCACAAACTGTAGTTTGTCATCAAAAGCTTTACTCCAACATATGTTTTTTGAAAACAATACAGCTGTACATGGCCTATCTATAAGGCTTCTAGAGTACAGTTAGCAGTACATCTACATACAGTATTAGTAAAAGCTATGCATGTAGCTTAAGGTAGTGCGATAATGGCCAGCTAGAACATCAGGCCTCAACTGAAAGTGACCTTTTGGTAAATATCTGCATAGATTAAAGGAAACTTGGAAGTTGAAGTGACACAGTTTCTATAAATAATATTATGTGATATATTGCCTAAGCCCATGTTGTTTTCCATTCTCCCTTATTACACCGCAAGCCATCAAAATAGGACATTAATTTAGAGTTTTTTATTTCAATATTTTGTCTGTTTATGCTTGAAATTGTTTACAGTGCCTACTGTATATTAATGTTTTTGTTCACAGATTGACAAAAAATTTATGAGGGACAGTGGTTTGGTAAAAAGGGTGCGGAATGAAGTTGAAATCCATTGTCAGTTGAAACATCCTGCAGTACTTGAGGTCTGTATTAAATATAATTATTATAACAGGACCCATGTATTACTAGATACTTCTCACTCACAGTACAGTGCATGCTAACACCTTGTTTGTTTCGTATCCATTTTAATACTGCGGAAAATTACCAACCGTAAAGCCTGGTTCACACTTGTCGTAAGAATCGGGGGGTTTTTGCGTACCCGATGTCTTATGCTTCTTGCGACTTTTGCGGTGAGCGTGTTGTAAAAATCCCCGATTGTTTGGGGACACGATGGGATAACTGAAACAAATAGAAGTCGCTTCTATTTTTCTTACGCGATCCCCGATATCGGGGATTGACTGGGACAACAAACATAAAGTGTTCACACTTGTCATATATAAATCTCCGATTTTTACGACCAGTGTGAACCAGGCTTAACCTGAGTTGCAGCTGTATACCAAATAACAATTATAGCAATGTGGAAACATGAAAATGATGATTCAATCACCTCCCAAAAATTCACATCCAATTACCTTAACTCCATGACATAGTTATTGTTTCTGACATCCATTTTATGAGTTTAAGGGATCACATTTCTGTCATACATAAAATGCGTAAAACACAGTCTGGCTACCCCAAAAAAGACGTCACTCTCGCAGGGAAATATCATGAAACGTATTGACAGTTGTTTATGATAAATAGGATGTCGATGTCACACTCATATAGCTTCACTCTTTTGTGATAGTATCATTCAAATATAAAAATTTCGTTACCGCACATTCGTGCATTACAGTATTACGTTGTGACTGTGCATCGCGCATGTATTACTCTCTGCATTTTGGGTTTATTAGCTGCTGAGCTACTTTGAAGATGCCAACTACGTATACTTGGTATTGGAACTTTGTCAAAATGGTGAAGTAAACAGATTTATGAAGAAAACAGGAAAACCGTTCACTGATTCGCAGGGTAATACAGCTATACAATAGTCTATAACTTTTATACGTTTTATTTAAATAACTAAAGTAAAATACTGTACTTTATTAGTTAGATACGCCTAACTAGTTTTGTTACTTGTGAATTCTATTCTTGCAAATAATACTTGACACATCGATCTTCTTGGTGACCTTCCGTCAGAAAAGCAGAAACTCTTTAGCACGACGTTGGCTTGTTTGCTTGTTGCGCGAGAGATCGTCATTCGACTGTGACATTTAAATTGTAAATATGACTTTTTACATGTGGTGGGGTCATGTTACATAATTTATTCCCATTTCTCATTGGTCAATCTCAGTTACGGTTAAAAACTCGATCAGTAAGTGCCACGGACGGCGAAAAAGCGTTTTAAAAACTAGAGAATTTTAAGAACGTCTAATAACAATTTACTATACTCGTCTGTATTTTTTGTTTTAATCCACAGCTCGTAGAATTCTTACCCAAGTTGTGAATGGTTTGTTATATCTGCATTCCCATGGAATTCTACACAGAGATTTAACACTTGGAAACCTGCTGCTTACCAAGAACATGGATGTGGTAAATCATTACTCTAAAAGTGTTTATTTGTTCGTATTATATTGTTTAGCTACTAGGCAGTACTCATCAGTTTTTGCGTTTTATATATCCATGCAATGAAATTAGTTTTTCTTTTTTTAGAAAATCGGTGATTTTGGTCTGGCAACTCAACTCCAACTTCCCAATGAAAAACATTTCACAATGTGTGGTACGCCCAATTTCATTTCACCGTGAGTATTGTGTTCTTAGTTCTATATTGACAAATTGTTAAATAAAAAGTTATCAATATTTTAAGAGAACAATACTGTATAAAGTTTGTGAAAACTTGACGAAACTTGAGCAATAATTAACGTACGTTTGTTTGTTTGACGTTTTTACTTTCAAGTGAAATTGCTACTCGTGGTCCTCATGGTATGGAATCCGATGTGTGGTCTGTTGGATGTATGCTCTTTACATTGCTTGTTGGTAGCCCGCCCTTTGAGGTACAATTATTCCATCCACGCGCTACAGTACATTTAGTGTTCAACATACTATGCATGTAGGAGCACAATATAATGCACTTTATACGTTACGTTACGTTTTACCTGATTTATACAGTACCATAAAGCAGACATACAGTAGTGTACGGCTTCTACATATTCTAGCTGTGATATACCTAGATTCTGAGATGTACTGTACTGTAGCCACATCGAAGGCTTTTTTATATATCTAAAATGTTTACTGTATACCGTGGCTGTTCTAGCCTGTGTATCCCGGATCATGCGATATTTTATCAAAAAAGTAATTAGCGTATCAATTGCTTTACCAGCGTATGTACAGTACTCTATGCGACGAATCGGCAACGCTATATGTGCTATAACAGCCTATTTTTGTACACAATTACCTGTAAGCTCATACTGTACATGTAGTACATTTTCTGGCGTTTATTCCGACGAAATTGTGGAAGATATATTTTTCATGAAGTTGAATTTAATTTTTCTTATCTAATCAGTATACTATGTTCGTTTTCTTTTGACCGTGATTCCCGTTGATTGGTGATACTTCTGGTGAAAGTATTTCGAAGGATGTATTCCATAATTTACTTTTAACCTATCACGGTGCTCGTATCCTGTGTGTTGTGTTATTACAAAATGTACACTTATAATATAGAGTACGGCTTATAATATAGAGTACGGCTTGTAATATAGTACTGACAATTGCGTGTATACAGTGGCCATGAAAAATATGTAATTCGCTCAAAAACCTAAAGCAGTTGTTTGTGTAGACCGAAGCTGTGAAGAGGACGTTAAACAAAGTTGTTTTGGGAGACTACAGCATTCCAGAGTAAGTGCTGTGTGTATCAATCTTAGATATATGCCGCCATGCATGCGCATGTAACATGTATAATATGTTATCTTTGTTTCTATATGTTAGCTTTGTTTCTCCAGAAGCACGAGATCTGATCACTAAATTGTTGAAAAAGGTACGATAAACAGATTGAACAAACTCTATGGATAGTTTTATACTATACAGTAATTACACTAATTGATTGGAAAAGTAACGGTACATAAATATCCCGCAACAAATCACTTGTCTCTGCCGTTTTTCTAGAACCCTGCTGATAGGTTGCCGCTGTCAGGTTAGTCCGTGTTTTCTGTTGTCCATTGTATACTGATTCATGCGATCTGGAAAGTTTCTATACGAATCTTACACGCCAATAAAAAGGCCGATAAGACCTTTAAAATGCATCAGCGGAAGGGTGCTTTTATGCGAAGGGGATTCGTAATTCTTATGTTGGACGTCGGTTTATTGGAAAAAAGCTAGAATCACGCGCTAATAAAATTCTTGTGATAATATTGGTTTCTCCATCCCAAGCTTATCATAACCACGTGTATTTGAAACAATTCTCATCACTCTTCCAGGTATTCTGGATCATCCATTCATACGGAATGGCAAGAATGGCCTTTCGCGTTCAATTTCGTCAAAGTCGTGTAATGATGAGGTAATTTGCTTGAATCTATGTGGATATAGTAATGTGGTCATTACATGCCATTATCCATAGATGCATAATTGTAGATTTTGACTCATATAGCTCGACAACTATATAAATCAATACTTGTAATAACTCACACTGGTCACAGATACTATATGTAGCGTTAGCACATTATAGATATAAAATTAAAAATTCCTAGCGAGATATAGTGTTAAAAGAGGAGCAACGCGATATTTGTGTGATTATTAAATGTGATTATGAAACGAAATTTGCCCAAAGTATTTTATGATTGCATGTCGAAGATCATTTAAAATGAAGAAGAACTACTTTTGTAGAACTTTTTTGCCTTGCAGTATTCGGGAAATATTCCAGTTTGTCTGAATGCAGATGTACTTTCTAATCACATCACACTGCATAATGAGTTTTCAAAGATGTCCTGATTTGTTAGCGAGCATTCTACAAATTACCGAAAACATTTCACTCGCTGAGTACGCGTTACTACGAATTATAGCCAAACGTAATTCATTTTGGTAAAAAGCTCGTGAAACAGCTTAAAATTGGTGTTGTATAAAAACTCATTATTCAGTGTGACGTCATAGAAAGGACATTTTACTTACCAAAAAATCTTGACTTCCTCCTGAATAAAGCAACGAGAAAAAGTTCTATAATTGTAGTCCTTTTTCATTTTCAATAATCTTCGATATGCTGTCATAAAATGGTTGGGTCACATTATGTTTCATAAGCACTTTAAGCAAATCCAGGAAATACAGATCTACATGCCGCGGGCCAATTAGTTCCCAGTACAAACAGCTGGGTGCAGCAAATTTTCTATGCATTTGCTAAGTATACACACTGACTCAACAATGTCTTGTACAGTTGTACTGTTTAGTGGACTTTGCTGTAACAAAGATGATATTTTCAGGAAGAATGTACTTTGTACATGCACTATATGCAAAATCTAATACACACATTCAACAAGACATATCGTGGTCACATATAGAGCTACATACGTCTACACTTAGCACTATTACTGACACAAAACGTTGGCCGGAATTAAAAAGTAAAACTAGAAGTTTAATGATGAATGAAAAGAGTTGTTGAATTGTTGAATTTAACTACATATAAGTGTTAAAACTTGTGAACGCTAAGTAGAAATAAAAATACGTTTTTTTGTTTTCCCAGCTTGCAAGTTCATTTGACAGTGGTAATGGCACAATGGCTACCGTATTGACTGATATCACTAGCAATGGTCGCTACCAATCTAAAAACAGTGTCGGCTACGCCAGTAAACCCCATAACACGCCGTCATCTTATGCATCAACCAATGACATGTATGGCAGGCGGAACCCGTACCCGCCTTCATCACCACCAGTTAGGGAGAGATCTAGGTAAATACACTAACTAAAACTGTAGCAATCTTTTCTGTCAATTTCCCTATTTTCAATCAGTCCCTACACTATACATTGTATTGATTATATGTGCAGCTAGTGACCAGGCCCTTATACTCGCTCCCCAATCCCCTCGCCCCTGTGAAGTAGGATTTGGATAAACTTACACCGCGAGCTAGCAACAACATGTTCTTAGTTTTCCCAACATATTTCTTACCAATCCCTACACGATCACTAAATACTGCTTTTTTGGTTCGCGTTCTTACCCCCAGGGGCCAGTTGTACAGATCCGGTTAGCTTGACTCCATGTTAGTGGAAAATTCAGGATCAAAAATTTTGGACGACCTTTGAAGTTTAATTTATTTAAACAGCACAATTGTATTGTAATCGAAGTGTTATGAAGTGAATTTTCGATGAGGAAAATAAATTTTTATTTTAAAATAAACAGCGGGCTTTGATATGTGTGGTTAGGGCTAAGCCGCCTTTGCCCAACTACAGTAAGCCGGTCTAGGTTTTGCTGTATCGTCATTGAATTGTTTACATTGTTGAACTTGTTACTGTGTTACGTGATTACAATAGCTATTGCTATTTAAAATAGTTTGCAGTTCTTATTGCTTGCCAATTACTGAAAATTTACACTATAAATAGCTATGACAGCCTAGTTTCAGAGGAAATTTAGTTGGGTGTGAACTGGTTTCTCTGTTTACTGATGTATTTAAAGTTGTAATTTTATAATCCAGCATTTTGTCTAATAAACATTGGTTCTAGCCATCACACCTCCAGCCGTCCTTCTGAACAATCATTTGAGTCGGTAGAAGTGAAATCTGGTCATGGCGGATCCACGTGTGCACCGACGTATAAACAACAACTTCATTCAACATCGTGGCTCAGCAATATTTCACAGAAATTAAGGAAAAAGTCAACCAAGGATGATAAGTAAGATATCTCCTTTGATTTGGAGTCTTGTTGCAGCTTGAATGCGAAGATTTATTGTTTTCTGTAATATATATTATAATCGATACCTCTGTGTGTTTTTCGTGGCTCTTCCATATTTAGGTTGTCATGCATGCTTTCTGTTTTCAGAGTCTTGTCTTCTCGTTCAACTTCAGTTTCTACGAGCTCAAGTCAATGCTTTGCTGTTGAAAAGGCTAAACCTGATTCCTCAATAATCTCCTCGTCCCGCAGTCGCGGCTGTCATCATGATAATGTTCTTAGTGAAACAGAGGCCAATGGTAATTCCCATTCCCATGATAAACTAAACAAATTTAGGAACGACTGCTACACCTCTAAGAAAGGTGATAGTGATGTTCTTCTAAGTACTGGTCACAAGATGAATGAATGCGGTGACAAACAGCAGCGAACTAGTCACCATTACCATGGTACAGGTGCTAAAAAATCTAAATCAATAAGCGATGTCGTGGAGCCCTTGAATGTACAACGTCTCAAACCAATAAGGCAAAAAACACGGAATGTTGTTGTTAGTATAACCGAAAACAGCGAAGTGTGTTTGGAATTTCTCCAACAAAGAGATGGGAAAGACTATGTAATAGAAGTGATAAGAATCTCCTGTAATGGTATGAAAATTACTGCTTATTTAACAAACGGGAAGCAAGGAGTGTTGCTGACAGACAGTCCTCCAAGTCTGCCAGTCAATACGAAAGTTGCATCTTCCTACCTCTACTGTTCGCTACCAGTTAAATATTGGAAGAAATATCAGTATGCCTACAAGTTCGTAGCCTTGGTTCGAAAGAAAACTCCAAAAATCACATTGTACACGAAACTTGCGAAATGTATGCTGATGGAAAACTCACCCAGTGCTGACTTTGAAGCTTCATTTTACAACGGTATGTAGCTATCAATATATAACCAAAAAATGTTGTTCAAAATTCACTTATAACATTGAGGACATGTTTAGCAAGTAAAACAAGAAGTACAGGTATATACAGTAGACGAAGTTTCCAAACACACCCGCACACCTATCCCTATTTCAGCGCATTCATTCATTTAGCGCAAAAATTCCTCTAATTAATAAAGCCTTTCTGATTTAATTAGTATACTGCATGCATGAAACACATTAAATCTGTTGGAAACTGAACTCCCGCTTCTAATATACATATATGCTATAAAATGCTAATTTATAATTCATTTGAATGTTTGTTGCCTTGTATTATGGTTTAACGTGTACATAAGTGTATAGTATTCGCCCACACTTCACAAAAAGGGGCCAGTAACCTGCATTCTAAAAAATATAAACTTAAAAATTGTCGAAGTATAAAACATAATGTATATATTATAATGTTAACTTAAAATAGCGTTGAGTGAATCTTTCAATGGTGGCCAGAAGCCTTGTGGTAAAATATTGCATG
>JAOTOK010033935.1:0-10500 GCA_025770025.1 Virgularia gustaviana
CACAGAAAAACAAAAATGCCATGGCTTCAATTTCTCCCCCTGAGTTAGCGTTCCAGTTGTTTACATAGAGTTCACTGGGTACGGTATCGCGTGTCAGAAAAAATGTTGCAAATAAAATGTTTATTGGGGAAATTGTTATTTAGGAAAATATAAGTGATGGTCATGATGTTCTCGTAAAGATTGCTGACGACATGCAATTAGGTAGAGCAACTACACCTGCGGAAGCCGATAATTCCCAGCCGGATCGCACAAGAAGCTGTTTTGTCTCGTGATTTGAGGTGTGATTTTCTTTGTGATTTTTGCGCAACTCAGAATCGGCCGTGTAAGCATGCATGAGCATGAGAGCATCCATTCGGAACAGTTGCAATATATATTTTGTCAATCTGGGCTAAAATCGCTTCGACTTGCGTTGAATTTCGAGCATGTCCAAATTGATTGCGACAAGGCTACGTTTTTTTGCGCTGCGATTCGTCGCATAAAATCAACACTATATGCGTGGTGTTTACATGGAAAACCTAGGGTTTCGACAAAGTCGCGTTTGCGAGAAAGTCACAGATGAAGTCATATGTCGTGTTATAGAGCACAAGCAAACTTGACTACAAGTACTTGATACGGCATATACCGTGGTAGTGGACTGTAGTATTGTGACAATATTCCCCCCAACCATGTAACGTTACACCAAATAAACTCTTTAAAAGCATGCATATACCGTAATACACGTCCGGTCTGGTCTGGTCTTGTTTCTGCATGCTTACTAAAAGTGAAAGTATAAGGACTTTTCTACTTCACAGTTCCTTTATGTGTTTCAAAACCGATTCAGACACATATGCTTCAGGCTCTCAACGGACAGTCCAGTACTTGTGCGAAACCTTCTGGTATAAACGTTGTTTTTTGTTTACCTCATTGGTGTTTACCTCATGAAGATAGTACCAGTTGATTAAACTATGTTGTACTATCTCTGTGTCACAGCAACATAACAAGACAGTGAAAGGGAAATTGTTGGAACTACTCGGAGACTTAAAAAAGGTTTTTGTTTGACGTGGAAGGCGCTGGGCTTTTGGGGCTGAATAAGTACCTTTCGGGAAGAGTTGTTTATTTATTTAACAACTTGGTTTGTCTAAGCAGTTCTCAAGTAGCTGACGGATTTTGTAGCCGTATGGTATCTAAATTATTTGACGCTGATCACCTAAGGCCTTCTAAATGTTCTAACCCTTGACTATTATACTAGTGCCCAACTAACAATACAACCGACGCTGGGAAAGTCTGAATCTTGTTTTTTTTTCTTTCTCATTTGTGTCCGAGATACAATCTTTGGTGTAGGCACGTGTCAAAAGGGACATGTTTATACAATAAACGAGATAAGCGAAGAAATCATTGATAATCATTAGAAATAATCATCACGATTTTGTCAACTTCTTACTATACTGTGCTGCCTATAATTCAATGTGACCAAACGTTTGATGTTTCACAATCCAGGAAATATATCCATTTGCCCCACGGAAACGTTGACGCTGCAGTTAAACAGTTGACAAGTACTCCTGACAGTCGGGTGACATTAAGAAAAACAACACTACAATGTGTAATGTTTAGACAGAAACAAGAGTTCAAAACTTGGGTCTTACATCTTAACAGAAACAAAGTACAATTAAGAAGAATACGCTTACGTGATTCAAATTTGTGACACGTGAACTTGTGGTACCGTGATTAACCACAGTTTTAAAGAAAGAATACATCACCTATCTACTTCTTCCGTTGCTCAAAACTTATATGTGTGATTTGCACGTTTTGTGTAAACTACCGTAAAAAACATTGATTGTTTGGAGCTACAGTAACCCAGTCATCTGGTAGGTCATCAAGCATTATGTCTTCCATAATCTCTCTCACGAAAGTTCTATTTTATTGTGCTTTGATTATCTACCACATCGTCGACGTGTTCTTCGACTGGCGCACCTACAATGTATTGTTGACTGAGGGACAATTCTCCGGCATTCCAAGAGACAGTAATGCCGGTAACATTCTTTACCTCGGGACTTGTATTTCCGGTACTCTGTTGGCGGTGATTTTGGTGCTCATATATGGATACTACATCAAGTATCACCGTAGTTTTGTCAGTTCTCGCTACTGTGTCAAAGAATGTGACAACCGCGCTATAATGATCGAATTGGTGGCATCTTGGTTTGAATTACTCCTGAAAGACGGTATTCAAAGTACCCTGTCGTTTGTGGCATTTCTCTTGCCCACTGCAGATCACGACTGTATTACCAACACGACAAATGTATTTCTGTTGTGCAGTATTCATGGAAGTGCAAAACTGTTTTTATGTTTTCTCTCCAAACTTTACGGTGTTGGTGTCGGAGAAGAAATCGGTTCGATATTCAAGACATTAACATGTTGCTTCGGCTGTTTAATGTCCCTACTTTTCATGTGCTTTTCCATAATACATTTAATTAAAACTCAGGATATGATGCCTTGCCTGTAGAACAAGCTGCTCGTGTCGTTTGTCCAGGCAACCTGCCTGCTGTGTCTGTGGAAGCAACCTGACTACAGGCTAACCCCAACAATATTAACTTTGCTAACTTTTGAAATATGGGTATTTTCAAATGATTAATGTTTTATTCGTGCCATTTTTTAAGAGTATATGTCAGTTCATGTTCAACTCGGCTTCCTTGGACTCGTTGAATGCCAATCATCCTTTATAAATGAAAATTATTTCTATTGCATGCCAATGCAAACATTCATTGTTTTATATAATAATGTCAAAATAATTTCCCACGAAATCGAATTAATCAAATTTTACAACTGTGGAACAATAAAAACATAGAACCGTACAATGCCATGCATTGTGTAAATATTTTTATTGCACGATCGCTAGCAGGATTTTTATTTAGTTCCACGTGATTTTATTTAGCCAATCAAATCCCGATAATTTATTAAGGTGTTGGACAAATATTGTTGATGAATTAGTCCGTTTATTATAAAATTTATATCGATGTATGGATATGTGGAAGAAAGCTAGGGGCGATTTGTAAACGTATTGATAGGTTTATTTGAATCATTACGATATGTAACGATGTTCAGTTTACATACATCATGTGATATAACCAGGCATAATCTGCCGCTACCTATATGAAATATTTTATTGTAATACTATATATTATACCATGCATATTTAGCTCAATTTCCTGCAAGAAAAAACAATTAGAAAAATCCAGCACTAAAATCCAACAATCAGAATGAGACGATCTTTAGTTTTAACTTTGTTTCTGCACTGGAACTAGTCATATATTTTAAATAAACAAAGAACTGTAAAATAACTTACAAAACTATTTTTGAGAGATATTTATTAAGATGATGCAGTAAAAGGCACTTGATTGAACACAATATTTACGAGAAAATACCAGTGTATAAATATGTGTGTGGCTGGTGCCTACATGATTGAATTATACATATTTATAAAGCTGTATTTAGAAATTTAGTTCAGGAACACCAGCTGAACTCATGTTAGATTTTCACATCAAATATTGGTTCGTTTGAGAAGGTATTCCCAGTCTCGTAAGCATTATTCTTGAACTAAATGTCAAAATATGGATATACAACATCAAAATATTCAACCAGCTTGTCCGTATTTAGGAATTTAGAAATGAAGAATGCTTACTCAATTGGAAATAGCACGCAGCTACAAAACTAATAAAATAATTCATTATACGGACCATGGGTAGTGATGGAAATCGCATCCCCACCACCCCCCACCCCCCCTTAATTATTGTTTTTTGACTTCCAATGTAAATTGTTATCACCCAACTATATACATGTGAGTTAACGTAGGGGCGTCATCAAGACCACTTGGTAACGATTGGAGGCGAATACATGAATCAGGAATCCCCCAAATAGTGAAATTTTACCGCACCATCGCGCGAGGTTTTCCTATCCCACGCGGGATTTTGCATTTAACAAATTACTCAATCCAAGAATCTAGCGCGAACCGCCTACTCAAATTCGGGGAGGTGCGGTAAAATCACACGATTTGCGGGATTCCTGATTCGTGTATAGGCGATAGGATGTCACGTGTAAATATTTTATAAGAAGTAATCTTTGCCTTGAAACTATCTCGTGTTAAAACTAACTCATTAACAACTGTTACTGGTACAAGTACCAGACTGAAGACGCTAGTGAAAGTAACTAAAATGTCGTAAGAGTATATGTTACGTTCCAATCGTACCTGTAATGTGTATTGTACGTTAATTGCTTCATATAGCATCAGCCACAATAATAGGGCTATACACTGGGAATTAAAGGATAACAAAGTTGTATTCCATGCACCATTAGTTCTGTAACTTGGGTATATCAAGACATGACATTGTTAATGGTCCAATTAACGGCGCTCGAGTGTTTTCTCATCGTAACTTCCGATTTTTTTAACGATCCGCGTTTTAACGAGTGGCGTGCATCCAACTCCTGCTACGCCATAGGTCTCCCAACCTGGTTTTACATCATTTTCCACATGGTGACTTAGGTCAGTCGCTATAGCTAACACTGGCCGGCTAGCGTGACTGGCTTAACCTTATGAAGATAAATACTTGTCAGATTTAAATCTTCACTCAAGTGTTTCGGACTGAGCTCAGATCTCCCAAAGCGTTTTGAATACACAAAGTTCGGCATATTGTAATGACAGCTCATTGTTGTTAGTGACCAAGAACAACGTTACAAGACTGTGTTGGGTTTCTTTCATGGCTCTTGTGCCTGACCGTAGTTGTAGCAGTCGTTCCTCAGGGGGAGCCTACACAGTTTTCTTTTCTCCATTATTTCTGCAACGTGGTTTGTTCAAACTTCGTCGGGTAAGTCACTAAAGTCCATAAGTTGTTATTATAAGAAGCACAGCGTTGGCTGACTCACATGACCAGATGTTATCACTCATTATCTTATTCCGAACTGAACTGAAGAAGTGCGAAGGAAAATACTTTCCAAATTAGTTGTCAAAATGGTGCTGGTGCAAGGGCAACTTCGATATTTCTTTATCGATTTTCTTTTAAGCAAATGAAGTGAAGAAGTGTGAGGGATTATGCATGAGTATCGCGACATTTGACCTGACGTTGACGCTCTTTTGCTCTCTATAGTATTGTTTTCTTAAACATACAATTTTGTTGTAAGACATGTTATCTCGCCTACATAATAGCTACGAGAGTATCCCTACTGTGATATACATCACTGTGCTACTTGCATGAAAATTCCTCACCAGGCAGCACAACTTCCTGTCTGGTACACACAAGAAGTCTAGGACTATATAGATAACTGGTGTTTCCCAGCCTTATGTCTCATGGTTTATAGTTAGCCGTAGGTTAATAATTAGATTCACTGAGAACTGTATGTTCTATATAAGAGATGTTTATTCATATTTCCATCCCGCGCCCAACTAATCCGGCACTGTTCTCATAATTTCTGCACTAATATTATTTTAATAATTTAAGATTGATTATTTATGTTTTATCTATGTTGTCGCGTGAACAACGCACCGAAATTCTTGGACATTTGCTGTCAAATACGAAATGTAGCAATAATCCACAGTGTGTTCTCTTATCTAACATGTCTTTACATTGGTTAATTAGTAATGACATAATTGTTAAATTTGAGAAAGATTCATACCCTTTCTCCCACTTTCAAAATCAAACGCGCGTCAGGCAGTTTTGTCTGTTATGAGGACCGATCTCCCCCCCCGCCCATTACCTAGTAGTACTATACTGTTTAACACCTTGTTGTTCTAACTTCCCCGTGTCCTGTGACATTCATATAGTGTATCAAACGTAGTTGAAAGTTGCTCTCGGTATCCGGCAACATACTCGAGCCTTGCCTCTAACTTGCGCCATGTCCGTTTGCGTGGAGGGGACCTTCTTGTGTGATGTAGTTAGTATACCTAATTAATAATATTATATGCATGTTATGTCAGCTGTGTTCTTGGTACGGTTCTACAGTGTACTCCGTGCAGCGAGATTAGTACCAAATAAAACAGAAAATATGGGCGAAGAACCACGGTTTCACTGAAAAAATATTGAGAAATATTTCTGTTCCAGCAGAGAAGACCTTACAGTCGATATCATCTTGTCAATGTTGATGGACATATTATCTAGCACCTTTCTAGGGTTAAAATAAAATCAGATAAAATGTATGATGAGGTTGCTTATATGTTCCCGCCTTTTTAGAGTACAACGTGGTGTGAGGTCGTCACTTCAAACTCTTGGAACTTATTCCAAGAGATCAGAGGCTGTGACCTCACGATTTGTGAATGTTTTGGCAAAATTGTGATTAATTTCGTAGTGAATATTTTAAGTAATGTAACTCTATATAATAGATATCTCATTAGCGTGTGCTTTTTCATCAAACTCCGGGATCATGCATGATGCCAGCCATGTCCTGTGCACGCTATGTGGGTTGTCGCATGAGCTTGTCTTTTTGGCGTATCAGATCTAGTCTGACAACGAGTTGAAAACAGTTGTTGAGAAATGATGGGTTGAACGGAATTGAGGATTTTTCTAGCTCGGTGTTTTCATACACAAATGATAATTGCATGATACAAATCATCTAATTGACTACTATTCGTGGCCAAACTTAATGGTTATTTTATCTTTTCATGTCAGAAGACTCTATGATTCATCTATGATGTACAAAAATTGGTTAGCATGCCCCCCCCCCATTTGTTCATACGTAAATTATTTATAAATATTATCTTGCATGCATGTTGGATTTCAGTATATCCACTTGCCATATAGCATTCACAAATTGTCAAAATTGTACCACATATTTTATAAAACAATTCTTCATTTTGTTAAGTCAATCTCTTGATAACAATCTTCGCTTTCACGCGCTAGAATTTCTTCTTTGTATGCATATTTAGCTGTCACATTTCTATTGACATTTTCTGGTAATTGTCCATCATTGATATATGTGTGTGATTTAGGTTTGCTGCAATTATCAGTAGTTATTTATGCAGTTAATTAACTAATAATAACTACCCCCTTTTGTGAAACCACAAAAGTTTTGGCCGCTAATGTACTTCTGGTTTCCCATTGAGTCATCCTATTGGCATAATTGACTACATCATAAATAAAACCAAACTGTGTTTTGGTCAGAATAGAAATTAGTTTTCTACATTGAATACTGATAAGACATGTGTGTTAGCGGTTATTTACATCTATATACAGGCTACCTTAGTTCTTGTTTGGTGGAAAACTACGAAACAATATTCGTTGCCAAGAATGTACAAGAATCTATCACTTCTTAACACGGTTGTTGTTGTGAACTGATTGGAATGTTAAGGGCGGAATTCTAAAACAAAAACTGTTGATCCCAACAAATAACTTTGAAGAACTCGTCTATACTACGACTATGATGGTTGAATTGTTAATGTGGTTTCTACAACATACGAAATGTTTTAGGCCATAGTAATCACAAAATAAGAAAAATATGAACCAAATGAATGAATCTCATACGAGTCATTGTGTGGTTGTGGTAAAATTAAGTTGGTGGCGTTTTTAAAAACTATCAACCTGAGCTATACCTTGAATATAAGGTATATTGAGAACATATGACGTAAGATTTGACTAAAGTATTTCATGACATTAAAGATCACTTGAAATAATATAGAGTACTAGATTTGTCGAACTTTGTTTGTTTGCTTGGTTTGGTAGATTTTCGGATTTGTAAAGTACCATACTTACGATATTACAAAATTCACAATTCATGACAAGTTTTATGGAAAGTACAATTTTCTCTACAAGTCTAGAGACTTCATCAAATGCTTGAATATGGGTATAACTTAGTATTTGATTTGATAGACCTTCATAAAAGATGGTCTGTAAAAGCTTCCGTTGTCATAAGTGTGATACTATGCATGTCAAACAGGGAGTTATTATAATGAAATATCCCCCGAACAAACAGAGATAACAATGTTCTGTCATCAGTCAAAAAATGTGCTCAAATTTCATGTCATATGCACTTTAAGACAGATCATTTGATTCTGTGATGTTTCACAAGTGACGTCAACAAAGGTCACGCGATATGATGGAAGAAGTAGTGTCTGCTTTACAACTTTGACTTTTTCATTGAAATATTTTGTATTGAGACTGATCGAAATCATTGTGCCAACTTCATACTCACGCAGAAGTCGTAAAAAACACTCGATATCCCATGTCTTATTATCATAAGGATATATGACGTTTGTCAGAATGTTTCAAGGACCATAATTATGCGGATATACCTTATAGAGATAGCTAGGCGTTGTCAGACAAAGCTAGGTCAGAGTGTACCAGAACCTGAATTAAAGGAAGTGAGGGGACTGATACTAACAAATAATAGGCCTACTACAGTGTGGTGTAATCACCGTCGTTCTTGTTGCTTGAGGTCCATATTATATCTGATTAAGAGAAACATTATTGGCAGTTACACAAAAAGTACAGTAAAGTAGATTTGTACTCTAAGCCATTGGTTTTCGTTTTTGTTGTAGTTGCATTTTGCCGCGATAGCGTCGATAAAAAGTGAAAGTAATGACCTGCAAAAACGTTTGAAGAAAATGACAGCAGAGCGTGATTTATACAAGCAAGGACTACGTACAGTCAAGGATGAGAAGGAGAATCTGATTGTTAAGTATGAGGCGAGGTTACATGAACAGGAGCAACAGGTTACTGAGTTACAGAGCGTTATTGCAGAGTTACGAAAGAAACTTGATCAAGCCACGATAAATTGTATTGCTGAGGAAGATGAAGAGGAGGAAGGAACGCCCAGTACAGACGAAAGACCAAACTGTGAGTAGACCTGTAAATGTTCCTTCAAAAAACATGGAGTGGCCGTCTCTCTAAGGCTTTGTCAAAAATACATTTCTAACAAAGCTATTTTTTTCTTCAGCTTCAAACGCATCTCAAGGTGGCAGTGACCAAGGAGACGCTGAAGACTCTGAGGTGTTTGATATGACTGAACCACGTACAACGTCATCCAGTAGTCAGTTAAATGAAATGAACTTTAACACATTGGCCAAGACTAACGAGAAACTTCAATCACTCAGTCAAAGCGTTGTTGTAAAACCCAACGCAAAGGTAGGGTGCAAGATTCCTTATATGTGAACCCATTGAAGGAAATTCCCATGCAATGCTCCCGTTGTACGACGTTATTTCAGGAACCATGCTTTCTTTGAGATGTAGTCTAATGAAAAATTATCAATAAGTGAAATTCGTGTCCCAATATTCATTTCCGAATTTGAATCTCTTTTGATAACTGATATTCTCATGTTTTTTCAGCTAAATCCAGTTTTTATTAGTCCCTATATTCTCCTAAAAACATGCCACTCTTTTAAAGTGTTGAGAAATTCTTGTATAGGAAAATGATGACGAGAGGCAACTGCAGTTGAGTCGTTCTATTTTCATCCAACTTCAGAAGAAATTGACCGAGTTGAAAGATCAATGTCAGGAACTTGAGAAGAAAAAACATCAGAGTAAGAACATGTTACATGATATATGAACTATGAGACGGCCGGCGTTTGGGTTCAATAGTGAACCGGTAGTCATAGTTGATGTGTCACTTCCGCTAGGGGGCCGGTCAGAGATCACCTGACACAGCGACGGGGGGTTCCTGAGTGGGTTGAATTGATGTAATTAACCAGATATTGACGATTCATATCATGCTTAAGAAGGGAGACGTATAAAGTCTATAACATCCCAAACCTATACAGTTTGAGCTATTCTCATGAATGCTTGGAAATCTAGGCGGGGTGTCCAAACACCCCTGAACCCCCCCCCCCCTTTGCCTAGAAGATCTGTCTATGCATCCGTGTAATTTCTCATGACACATCAAGTGTGATCGAAGTATGAAATACGAAATAATGTGAATTTCTCATTTTTAAACATATGTTCTGAATGGTATTTCAACATGTAATCATTTTTGTCTCTATTTGGAGCTAGGCTTTTAGCTTTATGATAAAAATGTTCACTTTTTGCATTAATTAGTTGAGAAACAAATCCAGCAAGCAAGCGTTGTGGAATATGTCAACCGTAAACGATCAAGTGATGGGAATGAGGTGCGTTCAGATCCAAATTTTGTCCAAAAATTGTTCTCTGTGAAGAGGTTTTCTTTAACCAGCTTTTCCCTCTCGTGTGCAAAATTTTAGTTACAGTTGTTATTCCTAGTAGGGTGTAGGATTATTATTGCATTACAAGTTTTTTATGAAATCTTTGTATAACGATTATTTGAAATTTCAAGATATTTATTAATGACGTGTCTTAATGAAATGTTTTATTGCAGTTACAATATCAAGTATCGACATTGACTCGAGAAAGAGATTTCATGAAGACGAAAGTCGCTGGTTTGGAGCAGGAAGTTGAAAAGATTCGCAAATTAAGTCACTCGCTGCGAGAAGAACGAGACACGTTGCGAAAAAAGGTAAACGACGACGACGACGACGACAACAACAACAACAACAACAACAACAACAACAACAACAACAACAACAACAACAACAAC
>JAOTOK010033946.1:0-10499 GCA_025770025.1 Virgularia gustaviana
ATACATTCGATTATAATATGGCCATGTTTCTGGCTCCGGCAAGTACGACGGAAAATGGAAAGACTATCGTCCGTTAAGAATAATGTTGATTTAAGCCGTAAGCGACGCACTGGTGAACAGGACAAAATCGATTTGCAACAGATTTAGCATATAATATTTTATACTCGACCAGTTTGGCACTCGTTGTGATATTATTATAGCCATGAATTATTATATAGCGAGCGAAATAACAGGCAACAACACTCTGTTTCGTTGTTCCTCTGTACATCAAATGTTTCAATGGCAATATCCAACTTCATGTCACTGACCTGATGTCTTGTTGGGCAACGTTTTGTTAGAATTAAAGCTGAAAAATTATCCGTAAACGCCGCGGCTTCGAATTCGGAATCACGCGCTTTATAATGTCGCGTCAGCGCATACTTAATAAGTTTTCCAAATATGGTATTGGATCTGGCCTCAACCAATCAAATTCTCGACACCAAAGAAAAATAATAATAATAATGCTACCGGATTTAAGACCTCGCTGTTGCTCTGCAACGCGAGGTAATTAGTGACAAATTGAGGCAACCACTGTTTACAGTCTGAAAATTTACTATAATGACGTGTAAAATCCTTTCACAGCCATGTTCAGTTGATGTAGTGAATTACTATAAAATTTAGTCTCTCAGCATTTAGCTGTGAATGATCAGAAGTCAAAAACAAGCCTGCATATAAGCAGTGAATCTACATCAATATGAATTCCTTTTATGTAGGACTATGAACTTTTTTGCAGCCGGTAATTTCATTGAGTCAATGCGGAAGGTTGCCTTGTCTTGGTGTGGGCATGGTGTTCAACACCAGCTTTAAAACCCTAGAGGGGACAATGATTGAACAGCTATGAGCAATTATATAGCACTGGAGTGCAATTTCAAATGTAATTTCACTGCTCTTAGCCAATCAATTTTTTCATCTACATTAGTATTACCAAAATCAGTAGAGCGTCTTTTCCGGAAAAAAATTCGTTTGCCCGGAAGCTCCCAAACGATCACGTTGTGTGACGTTACGCGCAATGTTTTGTTTGTCGATCTTGTTCGAACTCCGAAATGACGGTGGTACTTTAACTTTGATGTGCTTTGATGGATCGGCAAAAGATAGAGTATAAATTGTCCAAGAAAGGGAGGACTTTCGTTAGTGGGAAAGCGCTTAGCCAAGAGACGAGATCTGCTATTGTTGACAGTATATTAGCGAGCGGAGGAGACATCCTGACTGGATTTTTTCCTAGTAAATTTACCCAGGTGGCAAACGAGTTTAGAGTATGGCCAGAAAGTGTGAGGAAGGTGTGGAAATCAGTGGGTTTTGAAGGAAGTATTGCCCCCAAAGTACACAAAACTGGAAATCCTGCTCATTTAAAACCTGAAGATGTCCAACTAGTCGAATCTTTGAAAAGAGAAAGGCCTTCTATGAGATATTCATCGATCTTGGATGAGATAGAACGGCATTGCGATGTTGATGGCGGTACTTCCATTAGTGCTATTGGGAGATCTGTACGTAATCGAATGTCTGATGGGCAGTGGACATGGAAGAAGCTCACAAAGCAGCCCATTGACAAGTTTACAGACGCAAATGTAAGATACGCACAAAGATTCTTGGAGTTTCTCCATGATGTGGACCCGGAGAAAGTTAAATTCTTTGAGGAAGCAGGTATACACACTGGCGTAGGTAACCCTTGTTATGGACATTCGCTAAAAGGAACAAGAGCCGTAGAACTGATACATGGAAAAGTGAAAGGGGCAAACTATACTCTTAATCTTTTGTGTGGAATTGAAGGCGTACTCTATGCCAATACCGTTGCTGGGGGAGCAGATACCATTGACTTTTTGAATTTTTGGGGCGAGGCTATCGAGCATACAACTCATAATGGATTACCAGTTCTTGACAACGGCGACGTTATTGTATATGATAACGCAGCGATCCACCGTCATGACGGAGGCGATGCTGTAGCCAGATGGCTAAATGACATGGGCATAGCTGTTTTATATACACCAACGCGTTCCCCTGAATTCAATGCGGCAGAATTAGTTTTCAACAAACTTAAGACAATGTTGAAACGTGACGAGTATTCACATCTTCTTGGAGTTAATGTCCCTGCCGCAATATTCAATGCGTTATCGACAATCACAGAAGAAGATATGTACGGATTTTAACGTCATATGAACTATCTTAGAATATAAGAGAAAACTTGTGTAATATTTAATATTCATTTAAATAAAATGTTTGTGATCGAAATGATCAGCGAAACGAAATCATGCAATATTTAATATTGTAAATTTGTAAAGTTGCCAAATTCTAAACTTCGTTTGTCATTGTGTCATGATGGTTCCTTTTTTTGTTTCTCACGAGATATATTCGTTGTTTGGACATGTTATTGTACGGAATTGTTACGTGTAGAATCGAGACAAAGTCGCAAACATGAAACTGATAACTACACATAGCTACTCAACTAAAGTCGTAAAAATACAAAGACACACTGTGACAGCCAACGAGAAATAACTTTAATATTTTAAACGAGCAGGAGTTAATTAATTTAACAGTGCAACTTAAACAGTACAATATCAATGAAGAGAATGTTTGTATAACTGGCTATATACATAGTAGTTTATACCATGTTACTTGAATTCAATGTTAATGAACGGGTGTTTGTCCAAGCAATAAAATATAAATGTTGTCTTTTTTTATTTGACATTCATTAGGTCTATCAAAATCATTGCTGCGTCGCTTTCAGCATCTTTTCCAATTCCAACGTCAATGCTAGCAGTTGTTTTCAAGGCTGCTTCTGTTTCTGGGACATGCATGTCTGCTTGAGGAGTGATCGTGATGTGCTGTTCTTGGAGACTTTTCCTCAATGCAATTTGAAACTGCCCTTTTTCCTCTGACACATTTGATGGAGCCAAAATTTGGGCAAGGCTGGGCATTTCTGGAACTTCCAGCTGTGTGACTGTGGAAGTGGCCATGTGCTCTTCACTACCTGGCCATCTGAGGCCCTTCATCTTCCATAGTTCTTCTATACCTGTACCATGTCTGCAGGCACTTTGTCTTCCAAAGCTGCAATGTTGTATTTCTTCTAATGAATCTTGTAAATCCGCATCGTCGCTGGGAGCTTTTCCTTTATAATGTTGCTCTATAAGACTTAGATCCATGTTGACAAGTCGCCAATTTTCCCTACCATCTTTAGACAAATATTTACCCGGGTTACTTTCAATTAGCCGTTTGCGAATCTTGGCGTTAAATGAATTTGCTGTTTTTGCTTGCGAAGCTTTTTTGCATTCAAGATGAAGTTGCTGTTTTTTAAGTTTTGGGGTTTCTGACGTTAGCTGTTGCTGTAGAGATCGTAGATGGTCTTTTTCTTCTTTGTGCTTGTCTAGATCTCCACAGGTAAATGCCGACTCACATTTGTTCGGTTTGTAGGGGCAATTCACTCGATTCTGGTTTTCTCTTCTGTGACAATTACCGCATGCAGGCGATCCTTTTGCGACATCTGGAATCGCTGATTTAAATCGAGAGACTTTGCTTTCTGCATCTTTTACCAAATCTCGTTGTATAGATTCCCGCTTCAGCATCCGCAATGTACCGGTCTAATGGAGAAGAATAGTTCACCGTATGGGCTTCTGTAGTACATGTAAAGGGAAGCTTTTTTCTGACTTGTTTCGACGATGAACTCACGGTTGTCGTCGTACATGACCTCGTCTTCGGCAATGATGTTATCGTTGATGATGTCTGGAACTGATTTGGGCTAAAACTTTGCTTTTGAACTTTTCGCTGTGGGGTCGTGGACTCCGAAGCTCTTAACTTTAATCGCCTGATTTCTGTCCCTTCAACAGCTTTAGCACAACGAAGAGCATCCAGTAACCCATCTTGATCGTTGAGATTGACAAAAGTCCCTTCATCGTCCTCGTATTCGATTCGAAGTTCTTGTATAACATTTACGAAGGAGATTTTTCGAACAATACCAAGGAGACTTTCATAATCCTGCATTTCCGAGTAGTTCGTGTACAAATTTTGACATCTTCCCTTCCCATAGAAAACATTCAATATCAGATTATTCATGATTATAACTAGCGAATGTAGAGACTATAACGTAAATGCAACGCATGCTATGATCAGGGCGCTTTGTGCTGTGCATTCTTGCGCGTGACGTCACATAACGTGGTCGTTTGGGGGCTTCCGGGCAAACGAATTTTTTTCCGGAAAAGTCGCTCTACTGATTTTGGTAATAATATAGATATAGAATGATAATGCATCCTGGGGCTACCTTTTCAAATGGCTCTTGTTGCCTTGGTGTCAGTGAGTGCAACCATTCCCTAGTCTTTGGAGTTAAGGGTATCTATTCAATTGATACAAAAATATGTTAGTGTGCACCTTATGAAATGAGAATTGCAGAACGTTTTTTAATTTCAGGTAACTCATGTGTGATATAAAATGGCATTTCATATGATAAGTTGACTGGTATTATGTGTAAAACTTTACCCATGGATCACGTTTGTTGGGTTGCAGATGTTTCACATTTCTTTTGCAAATAATTTATAAAATCTAGACCAGAAAGAATTATTAGCTAAAATAACTTGTATATATTTGATGATTAGGGTAGAAGTATACCTTTCGCTGATCTTCCATGTGTTGAGTGTCTTTTGTTTCTTCATCAGAAATTTGTCTTTTTTCAGGTTTTTCTGCCTGGGTTTCCTCTGGCTGGTCCTCAACCTCCCATTCTAGATCAAATTTATCTAGCAAAGAGACATTGCAGTAAGTGAATTAAAATTGTTGTCATGAACAACTTCTGCATTATGGTAAAAAGAAGACAGGCCTTTGATTAACTTCTGTACTTTCAAACTCAGCTCTTTAATTGGAACTTTCCAGCCTTTTCCCTTTGCCATCTTCCCATGTGTTACACTTCTCAAGTCACTGATTGTACATGTATCAGTGATAGCAAAGGCAATTGAGCTGCTTTTTGTAGCACTTGTCCTTTTCGTTATATGGAGTTTCTAAAAAAGTAAGTATAGACACTGGGTATAATCTAAATGCTAGAGTTTAAAGGGCATGTCCAGTCGGTTCTGTGCATGTGCAGCTAGGGGTCCCCAGATGTAAACATTCGCCCGAATTTGACATTATTTTAAACTTGTACATTGAATTTCGACTTTTTGTTCCTGTATCAGCATATTTCAAACTAAAACAATGTAAAATATTTTGATATTTTGTCGTATTTTGCAGATTTCGCATTTCATAACATAAAAAACCGTTTGTTTACCTCCCGGACTGGACATGCCCTTTAATAAGGAAGTTAACCTCTGCAACTCTTCAACACCTTAACTACTGAAAATTATTCATATTAATAGTTATTGTGCCAGGTGCATACCTTCTTAAGTCGCTCACCCATGAGACTGTGAATCATTCTTGAGTGGACCCCAACAGAATAACACAATTCATCATTAACCCTTGTCCTCACAATAGGGTCAAGCCATCTCAGGATCTAAAGAAATCGATAAAATTGATATGTTTCTTAATATTCCAGTATGCAACAAAAGGTTATTTTAAAAGAAAATGTCAGTTTTAGGAAAATAAATAATAATTGATAAAGTAATTGATAATATATTGATAACTATTAAACAGTCATAATTGGTCTGCTACAAATCAAGTGTTCCAATTCATAGCTCAACCATTGCTCAAGAATAACTGACTGATATTCTTTACTTTTGAGAAATTTAGAAAAAGTAGCATTAAGTGCACTTTAACAAACTGTTTTTTCTACACTCCTGTTGCATTGCACTGTTTCTTCATCACTATTAATAACATACACATCACTAAATGAAAATTCATGGATTAAAGAGAGTAACTTGAAATTATCACAAATAATGTATTTCAAGTAAAATGATCATTATTTATGGGAAATATGCATTGAAATTCCATGACATAGAAATAGTCCATAATTTCTTATTAGCTAGCTTAAGGATGCATGCGGCACATACATGGTCACCTTCAGCCAATTTTCAAAGGATATTTCATCCAATTTCTCTTGGACCACAATAGCAGCCTGCAAAATTGTATCCTCCACTATCTTGAGTCCCGAAATAAAAAAACAAACAAGCAAATTCCTACTTCTGGTAAAAAAATATCGGATTTGGCAAAATTTCAGCACTGTTCTTGGCAATGACCGCTGGAAAAAACTGGTCACACTGTATCACATTCTGTATGCATGTATTGCAATTTGTATATGTGTATCACATTTTGTATGTGTGCATTGCAATTTGTATGCATGTATTGCAATTTGTATGGATGTTTGTACTTATGGTCCACCGTAGCTTTCTCTATTGCCTCCATGTGCTTTGTGCCAACGCCAACCATACCATAATCAAACATCTGGGTGAGAATTCTCCTTTATTCTTCGGATATTTTTCTATATTTGGGTTGTCTATTTGCAAGTCCTAGTGACTTCACTCGATACAGAATTGTCGCACATTTTGAATTATAAAGATTTTCTGGTGTTCGCGGATGCAGAAAGCCGAGGGTACCGATTTTGAGGCAGGCACGTGAACATGTGTCGCCTGCGCCTGATCATAGAGCTTGGAACAGACATGTGCGTCACTTGTTCATTCGTGCTAACCTTGGGCAAATTATATTTTAGATTGGACTGAGCCGCCTGTTCTAAACTTAGATTTTAGGGTTGAGCCCATTTAGAACATGACAGAAAGGTGCCTCGGCACCTCCCACCTTGGTAATGGTAATTGAAGTGTCCTTTCCCTTTAGCTGGAGAACTTCCGCATTCTTGTTCTTATTAGGCTTACTTGTGCCCCTGTATCAAGTAGCACAATCGTCAAGACTCGAACGATTTGTGTATCATATTTCACACCCGCATGAATCACGCACATGATAATTTACAAGCCCGCAGTCTGCTAAGGTTTGGGGAGTCACGACAGCGGTAAGCTCTGTGAGTTTTGACTAACTTGAGGCAGATTCCAGCCATATGATTGGCCGAGAGCGATTTTGACTAACTTTCGTGGGGTGTGTAGGGTTCTGATTGGTCAAAAAGTGAAGAATCCTTGCTTTTGATTGGCCTAGAAGCGCTTTGGCCCACTTCTTAGGGGGGGTCTGACTAACTTGCGAACTAGTTGATTTTGATTGGCTTATTGGAGCTGACTCGATGGCGGCGTGGTGCGTTTAAAAATAATCGCCGATTGCCGAAGGCGAATGCGCAAGGCGGTTGATAAATTAGAAGCTCTATTAAGTGTTCACTGCTTACATGGAATGTTAGATTACGACGCCATTCGACTGGCTTTGGAAGCAAATGATACCAAAACATTACTTTGCATAAGCGAAGAGCTGAAGAAGCATGTCCACTCAGACAATCAATGCCAAAGAGTTGCTGGAAACCTTGCGTTGTCATCAACCTGACCTCGGTAGAAATATTGGCGCAGATGTTAACAACATTTACTTCTCAGCAGGAGTGGACAGCATTGAAGTAAGATTATATACGATCATGTATTCGATCATTAGTGCCCAGTGACTGGAATTTTGGGCATTGACCTGGCCAATAGGTAGAATCTTTGCACATCGTACACTTATTTCTTGCTTGATCTTGTTTAATCTTGTCATCAGCTTTATGATGATGGACTGACCGAATTGTGTTGCTTCGTATTGCAGCTGTGGTGCACATGAGCGATTTCATCTCTGTTGTCATCCAATTCAACAAGCTCTGCAGCATCGCTCGGTTTCCTGCTCTTTCTAAATCTTGCGACCACAAAGCGTGGGTCGCCTTAAATCGAATCAAGATAGTCCTAAGCTGCGTCATAATCGTTTCCGATGCCTCTAATCACGTCAAGTGGCTTTGCAGTCAGATTCGCACGAAGTAGAGCTATAGTATCACGTTTCGAATACTCCGTTTCAACTATATGCTTCCAATCAGATTTGAATGTCGTGTAATCTCTAATACCCCCTGACAACTTTGGGAGTTTTGGTTACTCTACTTTGAAACTAAACAAAGTTTGCTCTTGCCTTGCACTGGAGTTGTCAGTCTCCTGCATTCTTGGACATATGCCAAGCTGACAGTGGGGCAAATGATGGAAACGAAAGAAGGAGGGGAGCATAAGGTCTTTGGAATACCGTGGAACTGTGTTTAATACCGTGGAACTGTGTGGAACCGTGGAATCGTGCAGTATGCTGAAGATGTGGAGCCTACCAAGAGAAATATACTGAAAATCATTGCAACACTCTACGATCCGTTGGGACTCCTTAGCCCTATCATGGTATTGATGAAGAGCCTATCGCAAGACATGTGCAAGCGAAAATTGGATTGGGACATGGAATTACCAGAGAATATCGTAGCCCAGTGGCGAAAATGGTTGACGGAAATGAAAGAGGTGAGACACATCCTTATTTCACGATGCATTTACGCGGGAATTAGTCAAGAAATCCATTCCTACACCCTGCACGGGTTTGCAGATGAACACATGCAGTGGTAATTACGTTCGATTGATGTCCTTGAAAACTCGCGTTTCCTCAATCAACAAGACCACCATTCCCCGGTTGGAACTGTTATCTGGGCTGATATTAGGATAAAGGATAGCGCGCTATGGTGGAATGGTCCACATTGGTTAAAGGAACCAACTGAATGGCCGAATCATAGTCAAACGGTTGAAGACGTCCCCGAGGAATGCGTCGACGAGATGAAGGGACGGGTAACGGTTAAGGAAACCTCGAACATTGCCACCCTGTTGGTGACAGAGTACGAATCTGGGTTGGGGAAGGTGATGAAGCTGACAGATTACAGCAGCATCGAAAGGTTGTTTAGAGTAACAGTGCTCGTGTGGCGGTTCATCAACAATCTGAAGGCGGCAGCAGGAATGCAAAGTGAACCGAGGATAACCACAGAGGTGAGCGAGTTGACGGAGGTGGAGTTGGTGAATGCCGAAAACCAGTGGCTAAAGAACGCCCAAAAGAATGTCAAACTTGCAACACGAACTTGGACTATTTGGGGACAAGGATGGCATTCTGCGATGTAATGGGTGAGTGGCCAATGCGGAAATACCTGAAGAGTCAAGGTTTCCTGCCTTTGTGCCAAGAGAATCTGATTTAGTGTGGCTGCTGGTGATGAGACGCCACAGGGCTGTCCACCATTGCAAGAGTGGTTCCATGCTAGCCGAACTACGGTAGCAGATATTGGGTTCTGAAAGGAAGGCAGGCGGTGAAGCAAATTATATCAAGTTGTACAGTTTGTCGCCGATATGAGGGAAGAAGTTACAGGGCACAGCCGCCAACTGACCTACCTAGCTACAGGGTGAGCCAGAAGCCAGCGTTTACCTTTATAGGCATTGACCACGCAGGCCCATTGTATATAACATCAAGGGGAAAGGATCCCACACAGAAGGTCCACAAAGCCTTGTTCACGTGTTGTTCCTCCAGAGCGATTCATTTGGAGCTGGCAACGGATTTGTCGATGGAAACTTTCCTTCGTTGTTTAAGGAGGTTCACGTCCCGTAGAGGAAACCCAGAATTGATTGTCTCAGACAACGCGAAGACCTTCAAGGCGGTGAAGAACTATTTAAATAGAGTGTTCAATAATCCAGAGGTTAGGAAGTACTGTTCAAACAAGCGCATTGGATGGAGGTTCAACATTGATCGAGCTCCCTGGTGGGGAGGGTTCTTTGAAAGAATGGTACAAGAAGTGAAGCAATTGCTTGAGGAAAACGTTGAGAAACACAAGATTGGATTACGACGAGGTTCATACCTTTCTCGTGGGAATTGAAGGCACATTGAACTCGCGACCATTGGCTTACGTAACGTCCGATGAACTTGACGATCCAGTCACACCATCGCATCTCGTCTGCTGCAAAAGAATTGTGTCTATCCCCGATAGCGCTGTCGGCTGGATGAGCTTAGAGGAGAATTTATGCGAAACACAGGAACGCATACAGAATCGGAGAAATTATCTCATGACGATACTCAGACATTTCTGGAATCGATGGAGTCGCGAATATTTTGTTTGAATTGAGAAACCAGCACAGAGCGAAGCTGAAGCCTGGGTCACATGTCACCATATCTGTAGAAGACATTGTGACAGTTCACGAAGAAGGCCAACCAAGAGGCCAATGGAGATTAGCAAGAGTGGAGAACTTGTTACCCGGAAAGGATGGCAGAGTTAGAGCTGCAGTGGTTAGGGTTACCACAAAGAAAGGTAAGAGGGCTTTGCTGAAACGGCCAGTTCAGAAGTTGTTCCCATTAGAGATCAAGATCAAAAGAAACCAGAAGATACAGTCCCGAATGAAGAAGGACCCCAATGGAGGCCACGACAAGCTGCGGCATTGAGTGCAGACTATATTAGAAGATTGGTTGACCAGCAGTAGGTCAAGGCGGGAGAATGTCATGGACTTTGCATGAGAACACTGCATGTTTGGCAGCTGGGCAGAGTTATAGTTACCGCATTAATACTGTTATTTGATATATTATTGCTTGCGAGTATAGTATTATTATTATTA
>JAOTOK010033968.1:0-17384 GCA_025770025.1 Virgularia gustaviana
ATTGTTGATCGAGTGGATTAACTAGCTACAATTCAGCATATTGCACAAGCAAGTCTTTACATATTTCCCTATGTATCTGATGCAGTATATACGATCAACATTCGGTCTATTTAAGAACAATAGACTATACTACAATGCAGCCTTACTGTCAATGATCAATGTTTCCTACAAACACGACGAAGTTAGGAGGACGCTAATGAAAACGTCGTGTGCCGCTCCAGTATGTGGCCATTGTGTGAATCCACGGTATAGTTATAAACCACGCGTTAATAATTTAGTAATTACGTCTATTCTTACTCGATTATTGAATGAATCAAGCGGTATTTTGGTAGAGCAAGGGGAATAATCACCTTACACGAGACTAGAATGATAAATATTTGAACAATTTATCATAGAGCACTGTTCTAGTGTCTGTTCACCTTGTGGTGAGATGATGGCGTCAAGCAGGCGACTTGTTCAACATACATAACTCAAGTTAATAAGAACATGAGAAGGGTTTTCAGCTAATCCCATGTCATCAACAAACGACAATTCTTTCATAAATATTTGTATAATACATCAAATTTGTTTTTTGAAACAGTTTTCACGTTTTGGCTTTTCTGTCCGAACCAATCAGCTGTTCGTTGTTGAAATGAAACGTTATTTCTATATGAGCGTTCGTTCACTGACAATATATCTTACAAATAGAAAACGGCGAAGGCGCAATGGAAAAATTCGTTAGATAGAACATTAGTTGACCTGCTTCTTTTGTATCAACAGTATCAAGTTTTTTCTGAAGCCTTTTTATATGTATAGAAATAAAAAAGAACCTTGGGTGTGTTTGTGCAATCTTTATTGATGTCGTATGAAATTTTAAAAGATGGTCAAAATATATCCATGCCAACTGTTAGGTGATTTACAAGGATCTGTTCTCCCTAAAGGTCCACCGAGGATCATCCTTCATTGATCTTGGTTATACTGGATAGCTCTATCAGTTCTAGCTATAACTGTTCTCCCTAGAGGTCCAGTAAAGAACCATTCCAGTTCATTGGTCTAGACTATTACTGGTTATACTGGATAGCTCTATCAGTTCTAGCTATATAACTGTTCTAACTAGAGTTCCAGTGTGGATCATTCTTCATTGGTCTAGTCTTACTACAGGAGAAAACTTGAGTACCCGTAACGTTTAGCAGAGTCAGACTGGGAGTGCCACATGTGATATATCTTTAACCTCCTTAAGTCCGTTTCATGGAGGCCGTGAAAAAGACGGGACTACGCCAACAAGATTCCAACCAACACAAAATCCATTGACGATTTAAGACCAGCGTTGAAAAAACGTTAATATGTTTAATTAATAATTATAGGGAAATCTCAAAGCAGTTCATGTTTTTAGTATTTTAACTTTTAAAAGTAGCAATAAGTGCAGTAAACGTTACATGAACCTCCAAAAGTCAAAGCAATATTTTTTGATGCTGGGCGACTAAGGTCGACGTAATAAAGTGAAGTGAATGATATCACAAGGAAAGTATCTTATTGTGGGTTTTATCTAATATTTTATCTTAACCACGTGTTACATATACAGCCGTTTTGAACATTCGTCATGAAATGCATGCAGCTTGAGCCGTCATTGGCAATAAGGATCATCATCAGCCGGCAGTTGTTGCATCGAGTCATAAAATGTTCTTTATCGCTAGATCAGACAATCACTTGGAGATTATAAGAACAAGGAAAATTAGATGAACAAGATCTGAGGAAAGTAGAACGACCACAATGGATCATTTTGTCTTGCTATCTATTATAATGATATAATTACAGAGTACGGTTTTAGTGTCAACAAGAAAAGCACTTTTTATTTTTCATTGTATCGCATTGAATATATTTGGCTAAAGTACTTCAAATTGTGTATAGTAGCTATATAACAGGCGTTTATCATTATAGATATGTTCAAAGATATTGTGACACGGTATCTTATCTAGCTATCATCGGCACTTCCTATCATGGAGTGATACTGAAAACCTAGTTCAACTTGTTTGGACAATGACCTAGATAAACTTTGAAAACGTTTTTCACAAGCCGACCAGTTATTGTAACTCTAGTATGATCAGTGTGAAATGGTTAATATTTGTTTTTCAACATGTTATAGAATTACAAGCTGACTTGTTAGTTTGTATAATAAGAGTCCAAAGTTCCGTCAACGCATACCTCATGCTGAACAATTAATCTGATGTATTATTACTGACAATTGTCTTAAAGCAAAGCTTGCCATCCCTGCTTGTTTTTGACGAAACAAAAACTTGTTCTCTTTATCATCCCGAGCTCACCAAGTCTTCAAGCTTGTAATCGTTGGTTATTACGCTCATACTGTGCATAAACAGAACGAAATTTTCTTGAAATAAAATATTTATTTTTGTGAGTATTTAATAAGGTGAACTGTCCATATTGCAGGTGGTTGAACCGACGGGGGGTGCGCCATCCGTCATTCTTCACCATCTACTGTATTGGGCGTCCAGCTGAGGCGCGCGTGCGATCTTTTGAAATGACTTGATAGGAAAAAAATAACGGCAAACTGGCGTGGTGCTGGGCGGAGGAAAATATCGACATGCATGGCATGCGGCAGAGTTTCGAATGCTATGGAACTTTGCATCGTTGCACATTGTATCGTTTGTGATGAAAAATATAGTTATAGCAGTGTGGGTGTTTTCAAGATAACTACAATTTGGTCGAGAAATAAGAGGACTGATAGTAAATAAGAGCCTGTAAAATATACTTTGTTATTGTTGTATATCCAATTTGTGACACGTGCGATCCAACGAACAACAAAACCGAGACACTTTAATAAAATAAAGTGGTTTTAATTTTAGTAAGATAAAATGCACGAGACTATAGATGAAGAAAGAGAGCAAAAGTGGCGGCCAAGTTGTGGTGCGCAACATACGTTTCCGAGACCTATAGTAAGGATAGTACCGGTTTTTTCCTTGATGGTTTAAAGGCTTGCCTCTGACTACATCGTGTTTTCAATTGTATGTGTACATTGGTAAAGTAATTAAATTTAATTTGTCTGTTTTGTGTATCAAATGGAAGGTGGAACAACACGCCGGATGACTTGACGGTGTTTCAAACAAAAGACTTTTAGTCTATGACCAATTTCAATAAAAAACCGAAAACTGAGTAGAAAACGAATTTGAATCGTACTAGCAAGATAAATATATCATGTACAAGGATTCTGATGAAATCTGGGTTTTGAGTATGTTTCTGTGATTGTTTTGAAACGAACCTATTTTCCCTTGCAAAGTTCGCGCTCCTGCTGAGCTGAACGGGTGATAATAATGAGTGTTAAGGTGGTTTGGCAAATTAACTAAAGCACAGTGTGTGCTAGTACACAGCATCCATAACAGTCCTTGCGTTAAAATAAGCAATGATTTTAAGATGTTAGTAGACGTTTTTCATTATTGATGAAACCCATGTCAGAAATGAACAAAAAACCACAACAAATTCATTTCAAGTGTCACAATCACGCGACGCGATTGTAATTTGGAAATCTTGGATTTAAAAATCGAGACTGTCTAGAAATTAACTTTAAAGCTGAATCACTTGGGAAATTGATGTAAAAAAAATACGGAAAATTCTTGCAAAAATTATTTAGCAATGCACTAATTAATGGGTCAAAATATTGTATTATAAAATCTTCTTAGCATTTCAACAAATGCTCCTTTGGTTTTACCACTTTAAATAATAAATGCGATGTCCATAAATTAAATGAAAATAAAATGAAGGATTTGTTACGGAACGTGTAATGACTATTTATGTATCGTACACAGTATGAAAACATAATATTGAAAACATCGGTATGCAGTTCTTACAAACTATATAGTCAAGTTAGATTCGAATGGACCACATGGAGCCAAGTTGTAGGACCGAATGTAAAATTGTAAAGGGGGACGCTTTCATAAGTTTCTACTACAATCTTCCAAAGTGAAAAACGCGTACTATCAGTGTGAGCCCACATAAAAACAAACTATTCAGTGTTACAGAGAACTATTGTAGTGATTCAAATGTCTACTCTCAATGTATACGAAATGTGTATATTTTTATATTGGTGAATATAAGGTTTGTGCAGCAAAAGGAAAGTGCGCTCAGCAACATGCATTAATTAGTCATTTGATACTAAAAGGTTACCCATCTTGCCGAGATGAAAAGGCGCAAACAAGATTTTTCATCAAATATTTAGGACGACGTCCACTTTATCTATTTATTCCAAACCACTCTCAATATTAAACTGTTTCTTTTTTTATCTCCAGCAGTGAGGCAGCTTAAAGTAAACGATGTCGCCCACGATGCTTTGTTACTAACTAACTGACCAAAAGAATGTTTTCGTTTGCTCTTTCCATCTTCTAACATTCACAAAAACGTTTTGCACACTTTACAAGTTTACTCTTAATAATTTGGATAGGTTTTGCTATAAAAAGCATATTGCATGGGCAACGAGGTCTAGGCGCTATGCTTTTGGGAATGCAAATCTTGTTTCTAATTACGAGTTAATTGAGACAGAAGCAATCGTGGGTTAGATCCGTTGAGCTGCTGCTAGCCATGGTTATTGTACCAAATTCTAATGAGATGCTGTGATTGGGCCCTTTGTTGATGTGTTAATAGGCGCGTGTTCAATTAGGATGTGTACCCGGGTATAGTTGTGTTTGTATTGCGCTCTTTTCAGCTAACATAATACGCGCGGCACGAGCGACCGAGACAAAAAGAGCACACGAGCCCTTAATAAGGCGCACGCGTCGCACACATCAAGTCATTGGTCAAGCAACTTGCCTAGATCAACGAGCTCCCGTACAAAACTCAAAGATCAGCAGAATCGTAAACCAGTGATTCTTGCAAAACTTTCGAGAGACCGTATACTAGCAGAGAAGCACATTGAACAACGTCAGAAAATTCAATTCGTTGGCGCTGTCCAACCTTGTCCTTTACTAACGTCCACAAGTGCCGAGTAAGAAGGAGACAGTCAAGACAAGAATAATTTTGATCGTTGTATTCCGTAGAAGGTACTCGTGAAGATCCAAACAACGAAGACAACGTCGGAAAAATACAGAACAACAACCGGTGTACTTGACACAAAAATTCTCAAGCAAAGTCAAACAGGTCGGAAAAGGAAACCAGTACACAATTTCAAGATATCTTGGGTAAGAAATGGAACAAATAAAACTATCCACTAACTAACGATTGTTTGAACGTGACATTACGGTATAACATTAATTCAATGCGAGATTGTTATCTATTTATAGGACAAACGTCGCTTTACAAGACCGAATAAGAATTGTAGAGAATGCCACGATCTTTTCTCGTCAAACTTCGAGCAAAGAAATACCCTTGTACCAAGGAACATGATAAATTGGGGGATGGTAAGTTCATATCTTGTGTTTTATCTATATTAGATCATATCTTTGTTTTTTTTTGTTGTTAGGGACCGTTATTATTTGAGTTGATTGAACACCTCAATTATGCGTTATGTCATTTCCAAGTGCCATTATTATATTGACGTTTTGTTCTCTTTAGAATGGCTGCTCCCTGCCCAGATTCATATCGAACAAGTGCCACGACCACCACCAAACTTCGGAATGTTGTCTAAGGAAGACCTTAGACCTATGCGTTTCACGAGCGGAGCAATCTACCAACCGGCAGTGTGTTTTGCTACCAGTCTATCATCCATTCATAGGAAAGCATGTAGTAGCCCTGTTGCCAAGATCTTTGATCCGTTATCCTTGAACACATGTACTTGGCCAGTGTATCCTGGTAACGTGATACAACACACCGCCAACCAAGAAAACCTCGCGCAACAACCCTCAGCAAGTAATAACAACGACATTATACCGTCGCCAACCAAAAGCGATGACTCCGGTCCAATTGACCAACCGTTCTTTCCAACAACCTTCCTGGCTGAACGAGATCCCTTCCAAGCGGGTCCAACCAATCCGTTGATTGACACGTCTAGAAAAAACATCAGAAGACGACGAACAAACGGCAGCAAGAGTTTCGCCTGCGATATTTGTGGCAAGGTATTTAACGCACACTACAATTTAACGCGGCACATGCCCGTACACACGGGCGCACGCCCTTTCAAATGTAAGGTGTGTGGAAAAGGTTTTCGTCAAGCAAGCACGTTGTGTCGCCATAAGATTATCCATACGAAAGAAAAACCTCACAAATGTAACGAATGTGGCAAAGCGTTCAATCGCTCGTCAACTTTGAACACTCACATGCGTATCCATGCTGGCTACAAACCTTTTGTGTGTGATATCTGCGGCAAGGGCTTTCACCAGAAAGGCAACTACAAGAATCATCGCCTGACGCACACGGGTATCAAACCATTCAAATGTCACATCTGTGGCAAGGCGTTCCATCAGGTGTACAACCTGACCTTTCATATGCACACACATAATGATAAGAAACCATTCACGTGTAATACTTGTGGTAAAGGATTTTGTAGAAACTTTGATTTGAAGAAACATATCAGAAAATTACATGAAGCTAAAAATTAATAAGGTTATAAACAATTAGAAATAAAACTGAAAGTGAATTGATTTCGTGATAGATTGCTATAAGTGAATTATTATGAACGATATCGATAAATTAATACCCATACATATTCTGTAGCATAAGCTTATATTATAGATTTTAAATAATTAACTTTATAATTTAATCACAACAAAAGCCATAGACTTTTATAAGAAATCTTCACATAGCTATATTTAAGTTAACTATAGAGAAGTATACTGTAAATATAACAAACGGAAAAATATATTAAACTTCTAAACGCTCGTGTGTAATATTTAGTAATAAAAGACCAAATATGGCGGTATACTGCTGTAGTCTCGCGTATACACGTGAAACGAAACAGAAGCAAACTGAATTAAAAGCCGAACTAGTATAGATGTCGAGTGATATTTGTGAGAAAAACAGCTTTTTCGAAAGAGAAATTTATGTGAAAGCACGGGCCTCTTTTAACTTATTAAGTACAATTGTGTCAGAAGCGAAAGGTGTATTATGGGACAGTTTTTGGTGAATATCTTACTGGTGAAAATGCAAAATGTACTGATCTTCATGCAAGTATACAAGACGAATAATTCGTTAATTTATCGTTCACATTATTTGCGCTACAAGTCAGTTTCACAAATCTAAAATAATGACAAAAGATTTCCTCCTTTTTTACATTCCAATGAGTTAGATGTGAAACCCACCATGATACTTTCCAAAAATAGATGTAGTCAACATTGTTTCACATGCTATCATGCAGCACTACGCAGCACTTCTATTATACTGAAACAATGTTAACTCAGTGGTAATCACACGTGGTTAACAGAAATTCATGGAAAGATTTGGGTGAAAAAACAACATATCTTGAATCAAGGATGGAAGCACGTGGTCCAAATATATAGCAATAACTTTAACCATCTTTTTTCAACTAAGTTAGTTTGTTGGCAGAATCAGCAGGGTCCAGAGGACCGACATTGCATAGCAATGCTAAATACACGTGCATCAGTGTTTTGATGTTTCCGCTCAGGCAACATTATAGACATACCACCCTATAGGCTACATAGATATAGTATTATGATATTTTGATACCTAACATTACAGAGTTCTTGTCAAGACGAATCTTACATAATATCAACAAAATGAACCATACCGCACTGTTTAAAAATACAAAAGATGTACTGCCATCATTAGTATTACTATATTCGTATAGTCCGGCATAAAAATTGAAACGTGTTTAAAAATCAATAAACTACGCCAACGAAAAACTGAACTTTGCCATCTATTTGATCGTAACGGTTACTGAATGCAGTATTGACTTATTCTAAGGTGATACCACATAATTATACTAGCATGTACCGATGAAAGAATAACCATTCAGTCTAGTGCTGACTCGAACGCAAAACATTTCGTGATAATAATTTTAATAATGGTGGCGAAACAATAGTAGACTCACATGCAATGTACCATACAAAGTTAAGCTATTGCAATATCTGTCATCTCTTATAGTTTTATCAATACTTATAAACAGTAACAAGCAAAGTTATTAAAGTTGTTATTATCGAGGGATTACCCGCCTCTCTGTGCCATGCTGCTATGTTTGGTATGTCAGGCATGCGGGAACCAGCAGGTACATCCGAAAGTAAACTGTTAGACGATAAAACGCCGACACTTTCCAAGCAACATTTATAAAACAAATAAACAACAATATTTATCGTGCTTTACTATAATACTTAGCAAAAGTTATTGGGTAAATAAAACATGTGCTCGAACAATGAAAACAAACTAGAGAAAAGCAAACAACGAGCGAAAACCAACAAAACATGCAGCGCTTTAGTTTAAACATTTTTAGCTTTTTTTCCTACAAAATTTAGACTGATATGAATGTTTTTGCTACCAGGTATAACTACTTTATAAAAACATGTCAATTATCACCGATATTTAACCGCGGCAACAACAGGGCGTATAAAATTCAGCCTCCGGTGAATCTCGGGTTCTGCATTCTAAATAAAGGCGCTGTCATCTGAAGCAGTTCGGAAGCAGTTGGAAAAGCATTATTATAAATATGACTAGAAATAGAACCACATTTTTGAGTTTTCAAAATGAGGTAGAATACCGGATTCCTAACGGTTTTCAGCCATTAAACCAATTTATATGCGCGTTGCTACCCATGTACCACCTATATAAATTTTCCCAATTCTTAGAAAATTGACGACATCTTGCCTCTGCGATACAAATTCCAAAGGTTAGCAATGTGGTATTAATTAATGCTAAACTTGAAATCCTCGATCTCCTCTTTAACTATTTCGACACCATAATATTATATTTATGTGGCATATATTTATATATTTATATGATTAATGGTAGCGCTTATGCCGTAAGCTGCAATGGTCACCATGTACTTCGTGTCAGGTGTACTAGCCTCCTCCGCAGGCAACTCCGTACGGGAGAATGGTGAGAATGATCATGGGGAGCGACTGGGATAGGAAGGTTAAAGCGGAGGGTCTGGTGGGGACTATTGGGGTTACGAGAGTCAGTGATTATACATGTAGGGTATTATTAAATTCTGAAGTACTAAAAATTGTACATAAAATTTTGGATACAACTTAATCTTTACTTTAAAATCAGTTACTATAGATCACAAGCATTGCCAAATGATGACATTTTGACATGTCTCGATAAACCTGTCCAAAATGAGCACAATTTATTTTCTAAATACGATCTTGACTCAAATCAATAGTCTTAAACCCCAAAACCGGTCATCATCATCATGATCATGCGGCGAATGTAAAATTCTTGAACAAAGTAACATGAACTCACCAACAAACAGCAACCAAGTCATTCCTTGTGACTCCCATTCCATAATTCGTACAAAACGAGCAAACAAAATCCAGAAGAAACGTTACAAATAGCAAATATTTCCACACGATATTTAACCTTGCAAATTATGAGCATTTAAAATTGTATTCGAATTTCCCGCCACGCGCCGCGATCACATTTGTTCAGCGGTCAATACTTCTCAGGGCCAAAGCAGGGTCAATAGTTTTGAGGTGTTTTTTTTCTTTTGCTCTATATATCATGACAAAAACTGAAATAAAAGCGTAAAAATAGACTTTCGGATTAAAAGATATGTTAAACTTTTATTATTGTTGGCGACCAAGTTTCCCCCGCCCGACGCGCATTCATCGTACTTGTTCGGAATGTCGTCAGAGAGAAAAGGAACCGGATATGACGTTTTTGCCTATTGCAATGTCTAGTTTACTTTCGACACTTTTAAATCACTTTAAACGGACGTTCTGTGGGGGTTAACATGAATATAAAGGTGCACAAATAACTTTTGAGTGTCATGCACCAAAGAAACAAGGACGATGTTCATTGTATTGAAACATTTCGTCAAAATTGAAAGAAATAATTATGACGTAGCGCGTGTGTGACGTCGAAGTCCATAGTTCATTGCGTGGGTCTTCCTTTGTCGCGAGCCCAGCACTGCCGGTACACTATATTCACACTTGTCGTTGAAATTTTGGCAAAAAGTTGGTCGTTTTCACAACAAAAAGATATGTTGTCTAATCTAACACAACTGGCCAAGAACAGTCCGTTCAGTAGCCCAGTACAAAAAGCACAATGTGCCCCCAAAGAGTCTAAAATGGCTATGGCGGCCTCCTCATCAGGTAATTTGAAAATACCATGATTTGAAACTTATTTGTCGCCTGTAAAATCTGTCGCCTTTCTGCCGTAACTAACTGCCATGTCACTTAAAGTAATGAGATAGTAGTATGTGAAAATTACGAGTATTTCAATTCTATAGTATGATACTAAAAATTTACGACATTTTAGAAATGGTATTGCCAGAAAATTTCAATTTATTAATTGATTTTACGTGATAATGATAATGATATTTGCAATCAAATGTTGCAAATGAAATGTCTGAGAATTATAAAATCTTATTTTATTCCTCACGTATTTTATCTGTTTGATAATGCTATTTTTTAGAGGAATACAGTTGTGAGTTTGGTGATGCCAAATATTATGCCTTGTGCGGTTTTGGAGGAATATTGAGTTGTGGTATAACTCATACTGGTATAGTGCCTCTTGATTTGGTCAAATGCAGAATACAGGTACTATAGTTGTTTATTAAGTGATATTATCTCACTTGCCTGATATCTCCTGATGAAAGTCGAGACAACATACATAATGATTGCAGCCCTCGTTAGTTGCTTGGTGATACTAATTGTGAGAAATATCCTGGTTGGCCTTTGTACATGAAGCTAATGAACGGCTCACCCATTCCGGAATTGGCCTGGTAAAACCAGGCTTAACTATTCTTGTGGTGGAACAGATCGTATGGCAATAATCACTTGTATCATTCACTCTGTTCAATGTGTTATATCTAATATTCAATAACCCTTAAACAGCTCTATACCATGGAGTAGGCCATCCATCATGCACAATATGAGTTTTTATCTCAATATGAAAACTGACCAGGCTTTAGTAGTGGTATCGTATGAAATCATGTAAATTATAACTAAACATGTTAAATGTGTTAACCACCCTTGTACTTACCATGCTTTGATTTTTATGTAACTAACCATTGTGGATATTCTGTTAGGTGAATCCTGCCAAATACCAGAGTCTTGGTAAAGCTCTCTCATTAACTGTGAAGGAGGAAGGTGTCAGAGGATTGGCTAAGGGTTGGGCACCAACCTTCATTGGATATTCTATGCAAGGCCTGTGCAAATTTGGATTCTATGAAGTCTTCAAAATATTCTATGGAAATCTCCTAGGAGAGGTAGTTATTGTATTAATCTGAGAATGTTCCTAATATAAAATTGAGCCAGGCATAGTAAACCATCTTGCTGTAATTTTACAACTAACTAACTACCTGTTATCTAGGAAATATCATACACATGGCGTACCTCACTCTATCTGGCTGCATCTGCAAGTGCGGAGTTCTTTGCTGACATTGCCCTTGCTCCAATGGAAGCTGTAAAAGTTCGTATCCAAACTAACCCTGGCTGGGCCAACACCCTAAGGGAAGGTGTGCCAAAGTTATATCAAGCTGAAGGAATCCGAGGGTATGCAATTGTTTTTTGCAATTGTTTTTTTTGTTCAAACAGAGAAATTGCAAGTTAAAATGTGCATACTATGGTATGACTCACTCGTCACACATCTGTAAATTAGTCATACTCATTATCTTCAGGTTCTATAAAGGTCTACCACCACTTTGGTTGAGACAGATTCCTTACACCATGATGAAGTTCTCTTGTTTTGAACGAACTGTTGAATACTTGTACCGATATGTTGTTCCAAAGCCAAGGTAAGATGTGCTCCTAGTAATATGGTATTTATTTTTTCATTATTCCAGGTATGGTGCTAAAATATGAGATTTCTCTTTCTAGAGCTGAATGTACTAAAGGTGAACAACTGGTGGTAACATTTGTTGCTGGTTATATAGGTATTTTACTAAAATATTTCATGGTTCTTTTGTATGGCAAACTTTTTACCAGGACTCTGAAGTGTATTTACATGAACTGTAAATCTGTTTTATAGCTGGGGTTTTCTGTGCAGTTGTTTCTCATCCAGCAGACACAGTTGTCTCTAAACTGAACAATGATGTAGGAAGTTCTCCATTACAAGCTGCCCGAGACTTGGGAATGAAAGGTACAGTACAGTTCTACTTATTTGAAAACAAATATGCTTACATCTGGAAAAAACTTCTTAACAGATTTCCCTCTCTGTCTAATCACCAAGATATGGGGAAATTGGGAATGCTCTTCACAAGAATGGCTTTATAACCATAAATATGTAATATTTGTTTAGGTTTATGGAAGGGTCTTGGTGCTCGTATTCTCATGATTGGTACCCTAACAGCAGCACAATGGTTTATCTATGATTCTGTCAAAGTGGTCTTCCGTTTACCTCGTCCACCACCACCAGAGATGCCAGAAAGTCTTAAACGCAAACTCCAAGCTCAGTAAAGATGAAGTGTTGAAAAAAATGACTATGAAACAGGAGGCGCAGGACACCTTGCCAACAACACACTTGATATATATAAAATAATAGGACTTTGTAATAATAATTAATGGTCAAGCTTACAACTCAGTAATATAAGATGATATTTTTATTTTGTATGACATGGAGTTTTCCAATACTAGTATTTAAACATATTAAAAGAATTGCACCTCCATTGCAGTCTTGTATACCATACTACTGTATATAAATTTAGCAGCTGTGGGCCTGACCTATTAGAGGCCCATCAAATGGAGAATTTTCAACCCTGGGGTTGAACCCAGCCCTTTTTAGTCGCCACAATCAACGTTAAGTGTCAGCAATTTATGGGCGCCACCATATTCCTAAACAGTAGAAAAGTCCTTACGCTTTTTTTTGCGGAGATAAACCTCTGTATACTATTACAGTTACTACTCTGTGCCTGGGCTGACCAGTCTAACCTCAACCCTGGGATTGGATTTCAGCCTAGGGTTAAAGATTTACCATGTAATAGTTTTTGATCTGGTATGAAATTTTGTAAGCATGTGTATTAGTGACTCTTTAGTAAATCATGCAGGATTTCCTGCAGCTCAAAATACTGGTGTTTCTTCTCTAAGAAAGTGGCTGAGTTTCTCCATGTGATTGCAAAAATTTCCAGATGTATATGTAATCTGGGAGAAGGCTTACAAAGGATTATCAATTCCAATTGTTTCTGCCGTCATACTTATGAACCAAGACATATTTCATCATAATATTTTTTTACTCATTATCGTGTTCCCTCTAATAGACCAAACTCTTACCAACACATTTTTGCACAGGTTTGTACTGATCAAGTTTGGGGTAATTATTTCCCCTAACATAACTAATGCAATTTTTAGCAACAGCTAACATGCTTCATGAAAATTTTAATTTAATATATTATGAATTTATCAAATTATTAGTGCCACATTGAAGGTCTGTCTATTTGTAAAATAATTTATGAACAATGTAGAAAAATCATTTGGAATTAAGAATGATGAATATTAAATTAGATAGATTTGACATTTGATAGTAACTTGCTCATAATGGCATATGTGTCCCTAGCATTGCAGATCTGTGCTTCAGTGAATTTCACTAAACTTGATTGAAATGAGAGAACACGCTGGCGTTGAAATCTGGCAAACTAAACAAAGTGTATTGCATAAACATTTGCAGACAACAGGTGTACTAAGTAATATTATGTATATGTTAAGTATACTTACTTCTTTCTCACACTTCTCAGATATGTCTTTGAATTCTTTCTCTGCACTTTTCTGAGCTTCCTCTAACTGAAAATAATAATTATTATACATTTCTATTAAAATTCAACAGTGCATGTTTCAAATATATAAATGAACAGCTGCAAACAACCAGAAGTTTCTTTTAAAATGTACAATCACCTCTTGTTTATTATGAGGTTTGGCCTTTTCAGCAGATTTTTTTGCATTTTCAAACTTGACAAGCTTCTGTGTCCGTTGCAAAAGCATGCTCTACATGGAAGACAAACACTGCAGCTGCAACTTCTAAATCTGTGAGCAAGTTTGACACACAGTTCAATTCACAGATCAATCTAGCACAAACCTTAACATTTTCCATGTAGATTGCATAAAGTTCAGCAGTGAATCCGAGTGTTTTTTCATTGTTAATAGCCTTCACATTGTAAGATTCCTTTAAAGGGAATTATGTTTAACATTGGCAATGAAGATAATAGGGAATCAACTCCAATGCCAAACATTACAATAGCATGATTCCAAGGCTTACCCTGCTTTTTTCAAAACACTGTGCAAACTCAGAAAACAACCTTGAAAGAAAAATAATCTTGGTATTAATAAATGTATATCAAATGTATATCCTGAATTTTGCATACATGTACCTTCAAACTAACCTATTTTTAAACAAATTGTAATTTACAGGTAGGATCTTTTCAAACCTGTTGAGCTCTTTAGAATTTGTTCCATCAGTAATAGAATTTGATAACACTGTTGCAAATGCACCAAGGTCTGAGGCAACTTCTGTTATGGAAGATAAAGGGTTAATCATTATTAAATAGCATTAACCACCCATTTAAAGGTAAGCTATGCCTTTAGGCTTCAGTTGCATTTACAAATTATACAGTAACTGAAATATCTAATACTCACTATGTTGTGAATTGACCATTTTTGTAAATGCCTAAACAAGATACAAGGGCAGCATAAAATCTTAATGTAACTGGAAATCTTCAAACAATCTATAATTTACAGTGTTGTATTTGTTTGTACCTCTTTAGAGATCTTAATATCTGAGCTGAACTTATTTACAAAATCCCTCTTCTTTTGAAATTCTTCATCTATATCCTATGAACAGAACATTTGTAATCACAAAAGCTGAAGCAATCATCACACTGTATTGTCTCATCTTCTCTGCAGCAAGCTGATGGTATAGGTTCAATGGCAAATATTTAAAAAAAAACATTTTTCTAACTAACCCTGTGTGACTGAAACCGAACTTCACCAACAGTCTTTGATAAACTATCTAGAAGTCCCCTCTTTATCTTTACCCTGGCTGGAAGCTACAACATAACATGGGTGTTGTTATCAGCAATCTTTTTTTCATAATTTCTTTTCACTGCTACATCTTACCAAACAAAAATACATTGTTTTGCTATTGTAAAACTAACCTCTTCGTTGATTAAAAATTTTCTAAGATTTTCATCTTTATAGAACAATGGGTGAGACAGAAGCAACTGAATGTACCTAAAACAACAAATACAATTATAATTATTATATATTGTCATCATCATAAATCATATTGCTCAATTTAAATCAAAATACTGTTTATTTTACTTTTCCAAACTCCTGCATTCTGTTGTAAATTCATCTCCAAGCATGCTGCAAGTCTTGGTGCCTCGATAAATAAATAAGTAAATAAATAAAATAAATAAAATAATAATGAATAAAAAGTGAAGATGGTAAATGTTATGACTACCATCTACAGTACCTAGTTGTTTCTTTGATTTATTTTCAGCTGCATGTGCTGTGACATGAGGTTTGATCTGTAATGGAGGCACCTCAAAATGCAATAAACAAGCAATCATTAGTTTACTAGTAGGTACAATTTATATTGCATAAAAATAATACTTAATTTAATTCAACTTACAATAACTCCATCAAGATCATTCTGTGTCCTAATGCAGTGGTCTAGCCATTGAAAGTCTTCATACTCTCGCAAAACTATATGACCCCTTTCTTCACATTCTACACCTGTTTTTATCTGGTATAAACATAGAATCCATATTTTTATATGCGTACTATTCATCAGCTTATGTTATTTAATTTTTAATTTAATTTTTAATTTAATTTTATTATAGAAGAGGACATAATAAAAAGGCAAACAAACTATCCTAAATCATCCATTAATATGGGCTAAGTGCTAACATTGTTTGTGAAACAAAGGGTAAAGCAGTCAGACCAGACTGGAAAATTGGGCAAAGCCACCCCTGATTTATTTACCCAACTTCAATTTTTGGTATCCCTGTAGTTATAATTTGCAGTATCTGATGCCCTAGCAATATAGTTTCTCATGAGTATAGTCAGCATTACACGTTAATAATATTTAGAAAGCAACACGGCACATTGTAAACATTCAGATTTCCACCTTCCAATCAAATCGCCCCCAAATAATACACATTTTGTGCCCTTGGCAAATTGAAAATGTGCCCCTGAGGTATATTTTACGCCCCTGCCCTTGGATTTGGAAGTTTTGCGCCCCGGGATCTTGTTGAAACCCCCCCAGTCTGGCAGTCAGGTATGTAAAGGTTAAAGGTAATTCTGATAACACCTGATCCCTGACAACACTATATCCTGGGACAGGGGGTGTACACCTTTTATGCCCATTTACTCTCTGGTATTGCTACTCAAAATGCAAACTTGTGCAGTACCAGTACTGCAAGCAGTAAAATACAAATGTTCAAATCAGGATAACATGATAATTATTGATTATGATAATTATGATAAATATGATAATGGTACAATTATTTTATTATTATCAAATTCAAAGTACAGACCTCTTTAGTTTGTATTGTAAACTTTACAATTTCTCCATCTTTAGTGGCTTCAATAACATTGGCGATCAGTTGAATACCATCTCCGTTATCTTTGACATTTATAGCTGATGTTGCTTCATGATTTTGATCATTGTCATTGTCAGTTGACTCACTTTGTTTTGCTTCGTCTTCACTCATCTGAAATGCATATGATCAAAATACAAAGATATACTTGTCATAAAGTCACTTGATTTAAGATATTACTGTAAAATTAAAATTAAAACCTTTTGTTTTCAATGAAAATCATGCAGAATGCAGAAGTTCAGTCAGAACCGGAATAGCAGCAAATATTTATAAAACACCACATTACGCTGGCGCGGGTTCGCGCGGGAAACAAGCGAGAGGGACACGCGTGTTGAGGATGAATTTTGATATTTGGTCAACTTTGGCCTATGCCATATTATATATATATATATATCTTTTTAGCCTATATGCTTGTGTTCATTAACACAACGTACAACGTTATATTTTTAAAAAGTATCGCGCTGTCGTATGCATTTTCTCATTCCTAGACTCTTAGTGACCCTCTAGATCAGATCGTTTGGCGGCTTTGCCCCGCCCCGCAGCAAGTCACATAAGGATCACGAATCAAAGGTCAAGGCAGGTCAAGGTTTCGGATCGCGTGGAAATGCCACCAAACATCTTCGATGAATTATCGTCGAAGTTCGCTCATGGTCATTTAATTGTCATGCAGCAATATAATGACTTGCGCGCAAGCGCTGGAGGCGGCCAGTAGGCGAAGTATTTGCGCGAGGTTGGGGGCCTGGGCACGAGATATTGTTTGAAA
>JAOTOK010033969.1:0-10496 GCA_025770025.1 Virgularia gustaviana
CGGGCGAATGTTTACATCTGGGGACCCCTAGCTGCACATGCGCAGAACCGACTGGACATGCCCTTTAAAATACTCCCCAGGTCATTCTTAGTTTTGCTTAGTACGCAATAACTCGACTGTTTTAAAGCGATTTTAAATTGCTTAAGAGCAATGCTGCCTTTAACACGTCAGAACTTCGGAACCATTTGACCAAATTTTATGAAAATTTTAGCAAAATTCATGAAAAAATCTTGGGTCTTACATATATTTGTTTTAATTTTGGGGTTATAGGCACTTTAAGGGTTAGGAAATGGGTCTTCTTTCAATTTGCTCTTATATTTATCATGGTTATCATTAAATTGGGGTTCTTTTACTATTATTGATTATCGTTAATATAAGGTTGGAAATATATCTCAAGAATTGTCCCTACTCTTTTATATAGGTACGAAATATTTAAGTAATGTTTAATAAACGAGCAGGAGTGTTTTCTCGGTACTACACGACTTGCGATGAACGGCTTCAAAACGATCACGTAATAAAAATAAGTTATGAAGCCGGTGGGGCGGAACGTAGGCGGAGCGGAAGCTAAAACAATTTGCCGGTTTCTGATTGACCGAACGGACTTCCCCACCCTTTCAACGCCTATATGCAATTAGGCGTTACCTGTTATACACGTTGCTTTGATGTCTGCACCGTGCAATGTAGCCGGAGGTCAAACATTATAGCTAGAAGAAAGTTCAAAATAACATTCGAAATATGATGCTATTGCCGCGATTAACTGGCCAGCTGTTTGCTAAGGCCTTATCGAAAAGTCCACTGGCAGTAGCAAAACGATCGAAAAGTAGCGAAACACCACGAATATTAATAACAGGTAAGTAGTCAGACGAGAAAAAATCCATTGTTTTGTTTAGTGCGAGGTTGATTTTGATAATATTCTAACTACCAGTTCTAATAATTACAAATCGTTTGTAAAATTTCAGCTGTACGTTTTTCAACTGTTTGGTTATTGTACACCGAAACGTGACAACATATCGTATTATCATTATGTCAATTGTAGACACACTTTCACTTTGACTACAGTGACACTAATAATTTGTTGACATGGTTGTCAGTTCATGAACTAAACTGTTCAGTTCAGTAAATTGTTTACTTGAGAAAAAACCTTTTTGAAACCATCCGAAGAAAAGATGAATTTCGGGAAAGGAAACTTGGGAAAGGAACACAGCTATTTAAGACAGTACTGTATACCCGTGACAACAATGTAACAAATTATATAAACAGAATCCTGATGGCTGTTACTGGAGCCGCTGTTTATACACATAGATAAAATGTGTAAAGTAAACAGCATAATTGCATTTACTAGTTGCTGCTTTTTTTGAATGACTGTTATTGAATACTGTTAAATAGGATGACCACTTTACCTTGCCTTTGCCCTTTGGATAACATTAATATACAGTGTTGACCAAAACTTGCAAGATTTTATAATCCACTCAGAACAACAACTTAGTTACGTTTTCCAACATTACATCAATTAAATTAATTTTGTATTTTAGGTGGGCTTGGTCAGTTAGGTCAAGAATTAGCCAAAATGTTAAGGTATAATACTTTTTAATAAAAATATGTTTCAGCATTAGATCTAGACTAAGACTGTTGCCATGGTTCAGCAGAGTATTGTCTAAAAATCTTTGAGGTCTGTCTTGTTGCTTGCAGGGAGAGCTATGGTGTCGAGAATGTGCTGTTATCCGATGTTGTCCAGCCAACAAAGGAGGCTATTGATAGTGGTAGGTCATAATGGCAAAGTTGAACATGTTAGGTCAACAGACCTGGTCTAATAGACATTATAATGCATTCCCAGAAATAGCTAATTGACTCACAGCCCTTCATTTCCATTCCACTATACCTAATATTGCTGACTTCAACTACATCCCCTAAGAACTTTAAAGGACTAAAGTTGAAGGTGAATGTATAACACAATAAAAAAATAATCTCTGGACCAGTTATAATCACAATCAATAACACAAGGCGAAGCCTTCATGCAAAATTGAAGCCACATAAGGAATTGTCTGCTATGGATTGCTTTATACATTAGTTTTTCTTCTGATATTTAACAGGGCCATTCATCTATGCTGATGTGCTTGACTACAAGAGTCTACAATCTATTGTTGTGAACAATCGCATAACATGGCTTATCCATTTCAGTGCTTTGATGAGTGCTATTGGGGAACTGAATGTTCAAGAAGCAATAAAAATAAATATCACTGGCTTTCATAATATTATTGAGTTATGTCGAAGATACCAGCTGAGGTTGTTTTGTCCCAGTACAATTGGTGCTTTTGGTCCGGACACACCAAAACTATTGACACCAGATCTCACAATACAACGACCACAGACAATATATGGTGTATCAAAAGTACATATGGAACTTTTAGGAGAAGTTAGTATTTTTAAACTTTAATAGCCAGCACAAGCTTTTCTCGTGGTGGGTAAATTTGTACATATTTGCATTAGATATGCAGATGGATGCGAAATGTTGGCTTTGCTCAGATGAAGGGCTTTTTTCTTATTTTTAACTTTCACCCCAACACAACACTAGCCAGATCAGCACAACAGGCCTCTAAATGATTTCACCTTTAAGTTAGTTTAACTAGTAACACAATGTCGTTAAAGCTACAATGTTTTTTCTACAGTATTACAATTACAAGTATGGTGTGGATTTCCGATCAGCTCGTTATCCTGGCGTGGTGTCAGTTGAATACCTACCAGGGGGAGGCACAACAGGTTGGTAAATTCAAATACAGCCAGTAAGCAGTATGATCAGAATTTGGCCTAGTGTATATATATAATAATCAGAACATACTGTACAGTTTGTCAAATTACAACTGCACATACAACTATCAGTTATCTCTACACCCTCCTAGATTATGTTGTCCATGTGTTTCATGAAGCGCTAAGGACAGGCAAGTACAAGATGTACCTGCAACCCAACGCATGCTTACCAATGATGTACATTACGGACTGTTTACGTGGTACCATTGAACTGTTAAAGTGCCCAGCAGATAGGCTGACAGTACGGACATACAATATACAAGGTGTGAGTTTCACCCCAGAGGAACTGTTTGAAGAGATTAGAAAGTATATACCACATTTGGAGATTGAATATGAAGTAGACCCAATGAGGCAATCTATTGGTAAGTTCATCAATATTGATCCTGATACAGATATTTTGTTTATAATTAACTTTAGGTCACCAGGTTTTTGTTCCATAAAAATGTAAAGTACTCATTATCTATGATTATAGTAAACTTTATTACCTATTTAGCTGGTTCTACCTATTAGGTATATATGCTTTTTTGAATGAAACTACTTATAATAATACCAAGTACATAGTTTGATGTTTGTGTGCTAAATTGTGATACTAAAATTGTGTTTTGATCTTGAAATAGCTATACTGCAAAAAACTAGCTAAAAACATGTTTGCCATGCCAGCAGGGCAAGCCGGGGGGGGGGCAAATGGCCCCCTTAGCACCACCACTGCTTATTATTTATTACTGTATTTTTACTTTTCCCTCAGCGGATAGTTGGCCAGACAGTTTGGATGACACAAATGCTCAAAATGACTGGGGATGGAAACCAGAATATGATTTAGCTACTATTGTAAAGACAGCATTTGATATATTGACTCCACAGCATGATTAATACAATGTAATATCGGCTAACCTTAACTAACATTACCATTTTCATTTTTTATTGAGTAGTAAGTTTACTATCAGCACCGTGGTTACTGTATAACTTATACTGTATGTACATCTCTGTAGAATTAATTTGTTGTTGTGAACAACAGGATATTTTAACATTTAATTAAACTCAATTAACTTGTAAATAGTGTTATACTTAACATTAACTGTACAATTATATAGTAAATAACAATATCAACAACTTGTATTAAGTACACAAGATAAACACCCCCAAAGCAACAGTTGGCCTTAAATGAACCTATGGTGCTATTTTGATTAAAAGCCAATAAGCAAAAAGGTTGTGAACTGGCAAAAGTTTGAAAAATACCTGACATTTGGAAAGGAAGCCCTTCATAATTTTCTCTAATACAGCAGGATTTAATTCGCTCAAAATGTCAGCTGTTTTTCAGATTTTTAGCACTCCACCTTGTCCAGCAGTTTTATATATTGCCTATGTGACAGTCTGTATACAACTATTTAATCTAGCTGGTACAGTACCTCAAAATTGAAGTATGCAGCCTTTTGGGTTGCTCTGCAGCACTGCTATACCACAGACTACCTGTTGTCAGGCCTCTATATTAAGTAACAATAGACTGCTTGTGTGCAGATTGTAAGCGATGTTTGATGCTGCCAACTGCCAGAGACTGTGATTACATAGAGCAATTGAATAAGAAAGCTGTTTCCATCCTACCACAAACTGTTGTGCATAACATCCTTTAATCTTTACAATGTTTCCCACAATACAGTATTTCAGTGTTCAAGCATGTCTGAAATAATGTGCCTTGATAGTACCATATACCAAAGACTCCTGAGACTGTACAGTAATTTGACACACCATACCAGGGAACCATTGATAATACTAACTTGTGACTGTTGTTTTCCTTCGCTTAATACTCCAGGTCTGATCTAATATGTGCATCATTCATACTCTGTAGTCTTCTTTACATGCTAGAGACAATTAGTACTATGATTTTTCATGTCACCAGCTGTCATTCAGGAAATCATATCACAGGTCTGGCTCCTAAAAACACAAAGTGATAGTATCATAGGTTAGTTCAGACAACTAACTAAAGGTATGTAAACTGTAAACTAAGATGAAATCAGGCAAATTTATAATTAAATTGTTTACTTATTAAGGATAATCATTAAATGAGGACAAACATGCCATCTGAAAAACAATCAAATGACTTTCTTCAATTATCTATTTCAATTCATGGATGATCTTCCTTAAACTACCAATGAAAGTTGAAAATATTCTACCAGACCTACATGGAGCTTCTTTTAATTGCTTAGCAGGGCACATTATACTGTACGGCTTTTTTTCAGACATGAAACAATAGTATGAGATAAACCTGATTTAGTTTCTTGAACTCTGCAACTTGGGCAAAGATATATTCAAGGATATGTTTGGCATCTCTGGAATCTGCTGGTAACTTGTTACTGACACCAAGAATATCTCCACATTCTCGAACATAGTATTCCATGTCATCTTCAGAGCCTACAAAAATTATTTAGTTAACTTATTGTTAATGCTACTCATCACTGTCATGATAATATTCAATAATAGACTGAGGTGACAGGACAAAGTTTAATATTAAATTAATACTAGGACAAGAGTAGAGTGCAGAATGTCTTCATGCAGGGTGCAGTGTGTACTGTAGGTACACTAGACAGTCTGTAACACCATGCAATCCTGAAATACTGTACACTGCCCTTACATTTATTAGTAACTTGAGCAATCCGAACTTTTTCCGATGAGAAATGGTCATCCAAATCGAATAGCTCCAGTGGTGGTCCTGGAAGCTCTCGGAATGTGGGAGGGAATACCTAATGTAAAAAGTACTAAGTCAGTTCAACATGACACCATATGATACCAGTAAAATATTCAATATCATGTTAAGACATACTATTATAGCTAAATTATGTATAAATCAGGGTACAGGAACATGCCGCTTCCTTACATCATAGCACTGGATAATATTTTAAAAATACTTTATGGCATATTGCATGTGCAGCACAACATTACATACTTGCAGACTGGTACAGTAAGTAGTACACACTTCAGCTAGCCTGTGAAAAGGCTCTTGCAGTCATTGAAATATATAAAGTCCACTTCCAACTGATTGTGGAAGAGGAGAGGTTAAGTATAACAAAATATTAAACTACTTACAGCTGGCTGTAATGGTGGAAGAGGAGTTTCAAACTGTGGAGGAATAAGTTGTAATGGTTCATGTTTGACATGTAATTCATCATAAGATCTAAAAAAATAATTATAAAAAAAAATGAAGTATCATTTAAATTTTTGACAAAGTTCAAAAAGATTTTTATGATATGTAGCTATAAAAGTTGAATTTAGTTTTTACCTCAATATATCAGGAACAATAGAAGTATCCAATTTGAAAAGTTCCTTCTCAAACATTTTGGAGAAGTCTCCTGGGATCTGGAAATATGCAAGTTAAAACTTATACTATAGCTTTGAACTTTCATGAAAATTGAGAAAAAGATTAAGACTCTAAATTTCTCAAACCTCTTCCCCTTCTTGGAGACAGACTTTTAACTTATCAGCAAGTTTTGATGTGTCTGGGATGAAATGATAATCGGAAATCTGCGGAGGTAGTACAAACATTTCATTGTTAGCAAAACAAGAATAGCTACACAACTGTATATCAAAAAGCCATTTACTATAATTAAATAAATCACTAATCCACATCTGAGTTGGAACTGTATTAAGCTTCAGCTGCTGCAGTACCTCAGGATCTTCAGAATCAATGCTATTTAGTCGGATGTCATTTGTTGTCAGCCACTGGAAGATGACATCCTAGATAAGAAGTATAATTATGAAATATTTGCCGGCTACATCGCCATACAATATATTAGTACAAAATACCATTACCTGTACTTTGCTATTTTCCTCTTTATCAAAATACTGATCACTGAACATGTGAACAGAACCCATTACTGCTAACTTGCCCTGGCCATGCTAGAAAGACACATTTAATTATCTGTTGGTACAGTACTTAGTACTGTATGTATTATGTACTGTTGTCTGACATTATTAAATGCACAAAACCTTTCATTGTTGCCACAGACCACAACTGGACTGTACAATTTTCGAAGCAGTACAATATTATGTTATAATTGTATAATGTACAACATTAGGAGATACTGTTAGTGTAGCTTACAGCAAGTAAATAAAATGTAAAAAACACACCTTTGAGTGGAATGCACAAATAGGTCTATTAACAGGCAATGAAACTGTTCCACTGGATAATACCGGAATTGCTGGTTTCACAACATTTAGGGTTGCCCCAAATGGGTAAACAAAACTAAGAGATCTGAAATATAACAATTGTTAACATTATGACAGATTATGGAAAATTATGACCAGTCCAAAATGTAAAACTTCCAGTTTCACAATTAACAAATTATATAAACACAGTAATATATGGAACTCAATATTTTACAAAATGATATATTTTATTTTCTGATTACAAGGAAACTTTTACACTACTGTATTATATGTCATACTTTTTAGTTAAGGGATCACAAATACTACACACTTACTGAACAGTAGTAGCAACCTCACTATCCATGTCACCTGGTACTTGTTTACCAGCAGCATGGTTGATTTCTCTGAAAGAAAAAAACAAATAATTTGTAATAGTGTGCTTTAAGGTGCTGTCCACTTACTGTAACTTTCACACCAGTTCTGCTCAAACAATAGCAGAAATCCTGAAGATAAAGCTTACTCAATACTCATAGTACTGAGATATTTAAATTTGCTTAATTAACACAATTATTATTAGCAGTATTAATTAGTAGACTGGCGGATTAATTTTTGCTCAAGCTTGAGCATGATGCAATGACGTTGGGTACTTTAGTGTTCCCAGACAATGAAAAAACTGTAGAGATTGACATGGTGGTTATCACCTGTTTAACACTCCATTTGAGACAAGAACTTCTTTAGGATGGAAATACTTATAATAGGCTGTCCTTACAACAGCATCTACAAAATGAAAGTGACAATTCAGCATAGAGTAGTCTCCTATATGCACTGGCCTATCTTGGCTCACACCAGTTCAATGGCCCATGAGCTCACATGTGCCATGTGACAAAAATACAAAGGGGGGAGGGTTGGTGGTTTGCAAAGAAGAGGAAGAGATATTCCTTAGTTTGGCCTTCCCCAACCTTTATCATCCCCACACTCCTTTTTTATCACATCGCCTTAGTAGCCAGTAGCTAGTGCTAAGTGTACTGTATGTCTTAGGCTAAATTCAGCTGCAGCTGACTCAAATTATCAACTTCCAAGACTTTCAAGAGCACATAAGCATACTGGAAATTTGGGTACTATTCCTAGGAGGAACTAGTGCACAATTTGGTGACTTGACATACATTGAGTACAAAGAAGCTCCTACCTTTGGAACAGTATAATCTACCCTGTAGATTTAAATAATAGGTTCTCTGTCCATTTACAAAAGCAAGCATGAATATATTCTCATTTGCAATTTTGGTGCTTAGAGCACAGTAACCTCCTACAGTATCTGTATCTTTCCAATATGGAGTTGATTAGCTAGTATGCTCAGTCTTGGTTGGTACTGTACTGCATTACACTAATAAGCTGTTTTTACATTATGTACATACCGTTGTTAATCATAATCCCATAGTCCTCCAGAAGGAAATTGATATTTGTGTTAAATCTTGTTTCCCCTCCTTCACCCAGGAGAACTAAAACATTCCCACCTTTACTGAGGTATGTTTTAATGGCTTCAAACTAGAAAAATAAATCACACTTCAGAGGAAGTTGCAGACTTGCACAAGGTCCATGAACACACAATGTAAATTATGAATTGATATTAATTCTTCTAGCCAATATGCAGACGTATATGGTATATCCTGTGATGTTACACCCCGTGAGAAGAGCCTGGTTAATAATTATGTGTCCACTGTCCCACAGCACCCACACAAGAAAATAGGGAAAATAGGTCTATACTCCCAAGGTAGTGATAACAAAGTCCACGAATTAGTGCATTGAAGGTTTCATGTTCCACCAGAAATTAATGCACTCTGATTGGTTGGTGTCAACAAAACCACCGATTGCTACCCTACCAGAGAGACTACTCAATTTAAAGAAACAACCAACAAAGAACATGACTACATTCAACTACTACACATAAAGACAACTTTTACATGCAAAGAGTATGAAACGCAGCACACAAGCCATATATTAATTCCATCATTGATGGCATTGATTGACACTGTGATGAATTTTATTAATTACATTGGTTATGTATGCCACTTTTATGCTGTCATCATTTATTATGGAAGCAAGATGGATTGTCAACTACTGTCAACTTGACAAGACTGGAAACAAACATTGCCAAGCCTCTCTATTATAATGATGTAAGCATAAATCAAGTGTGTGCATCATCACAATACTGAAATAATAGGCAATCCTTGTTTCTGGTCTGGTAATTTAACCAATGTTGCTGATCCATCTAGTTTCTCCAATTATCTATACTTTCATATTGTACCTCACTAACTGATATCTTCTCCCTGGGGCCAGCCATAATAAACAATTTGGCATAGAGAAGTCTTTCCAGTGTAATGTCATCTTTGTTTCTGTACACAATAATTATAATGAAATAATTATAAAAGATATTGTAGTTACATCCAAAAAAACATAAAAAGTATACAATTTGGCGAGATATTTTTATTGTTGTTGTATACACTTACGGAACAACTTTCCAATTTGTCCTGAGTTTACGAGCCAAATTTTTAAAGCCATTAGTTGGTGAAAATAACTCCTTTTTTGACGTATCGAATAATATTGTATTACTCTGTGATGACTTCTCATCTAAAACCTATAGTAAGGCATATTCATTAGAGCCACAGAAAAGGTATTGTCATTGTGCTATGTAGAAAAAGAGGAATCGACAAACTTCGATTGCAATACTGAGAATATACCACTATACTTATCGATGATGAATGGTAAAAAATAAATATAGAAATATAAATATTAATATATTTCTTCACGCATTTTCATCCGATATATTATATAATTCTAGAAATTAAAATACCAGATATTGTCGAGAACAAGACGGTACAAAGACATATTTTTTAAGGCTAGTAATAGATTACATGAGTTCTCGTGTGAAACGCCAATGCAATGAATGCATATATGTTCATTGAATAGCAATATTGAAGCGGGAAGCTAAACATGTTTATTTTGACATGGCAACAAGCCGAAGTGTTTCTTTAGCAAATGTATTCCCTTTAGAACTAATAGGAAATCATACATGATATGCAAAGGGTAGAAGGAAGAATAAAGTAATAATCCTAGTGCTCAAAGCTGTGAACTGAGTAAGAGCAAAACGAAAACAAAAGTTATTAATACCTGTTCCCCGTTCATTGTTCCAGGAGCCATATTTTTGTGTAATTTAGCGAGCGGCGAGCGTAGGAACAGAGACCGCGCTAAATGGCGGTCTGTGGAAAATTGTATACAAGGAACTTCATTCAAGACGCCAATATAGTACTGCTCGACTGCCGGCGTAATGTCCCCTGTTATCCCACGATACTACGGCATAGTTGACACACGCTTGTAAAAATGCGGCAAGTCACAGCGTTTGGCGATAGCGAAAGATTATTAAAACTACCTGGTGTTAGACAGAGTAAAATAGTCGTAAAATAGACAGTATTATTTGCAAATAAATAAAAAGTCAAAAGGTTTGTGGCCAGTGCTTCCCTCAGTTAGTTAGCGTCCTCGAGAACATCGCACCCTTTACG